>SJYX01017555.1:218049-322683 GCA_006410675.1 Oreotragus oreotragus | reverse complement strand
CCCTCCCACCACCACCACCACCCCACCTGTCTAGGTCATTGCAGAGCAGAGCTGAGCTGCCTGTGTTCTACAGCAGCTTCCCACTAGCTACCTATTTTTACATGTGGTAAAAAAAAAAAAAAAAAAGGGAGGGGTGTGTATGTGTCAATGCTACTGTCTTAATTAGAACCATAGCTGTTTAGGCTGAGAGGTCAGCCTCTGCTCTAGGCAGGAGTCCTCACCTAATAAGCCATCATCCTGCCTTAGCTTAAGTGTTCTCAGTGACAGGATGCTTACCTCATAAATCAACTCATATGTTCCGGCAGTTCCTTTACAACATGTTTCTCATGTATTGGGTCAATGGTTTCTCTCTGCAGACCCACATAATTCTCTAAGGCCATAGTCTGTGCCTGCCTCGCAGAGATGGGGTTGCTGCTGTGTGCCTCCCCACCAACTCATCCCATGTTCTCTTTCTAATCTAAACATCCCCACTGTCTCTCAGTTTTTCCACCTGAAAAGTGGGTTTAACATTATAATAGTACTCTTCTCAGAGTTGTTATAAGTTCCTGGACATTCCTCACCTGACATCCCTGCAGAATGTGGCTCTTAGAACTGAACACAGCCCTGCAGGTGAGGAATGACTAATGTAGATTACCATTGACTTTGCATTTCCTCTTCTGGACATTCGCCCTCCATTTCTTCATCCTGTACCTTAGGAGTCCTTGGCAACTATGTCACTGCTGGTGCATATGGGACTGGGTGTCAACCAAAACCCTAACACAACTTACATGGGCTTAAACTAGATTTCCTCTATCTTGTATTTATACATTTGGCAACTTACATTTCAGTTCAAAGACTTATATTTATATCTCGGCATTTTTTTCTTCTTAAAATGAACCTATTGATTTAAGGCTATGGAGATTTTTGTGAATCCAAGATTCTGTCCACTGATGTATTAGTTATTTCTCCCAGCTTTGTGCTAGGAGAAATATTCTTTCTCAGATAGGGTATTTTAAAATGTATTCCTCTTCTGCAGAATATAACTGAGAGAATTTAAATTAATTAGTCACCAATTTAAGTCATTTTATTTTTGGGGGGTAGAAACTATATTTTTAATGCTTATATAACTAAATTGTCATCCCAAACTAAAAACATCAAGTGGCACTCTCGAAGAAGTGAATTTTCAGCTAAACTTACAGTATAGGTCCCATAATGCTACAGGAAAGTACATGCTGTATGATCAAGTGTTTTAAGAGACAAAAGGCCCCTTCAGTTCAGTTCAGTCGCTCAGTCATGTCTGACTCTTTGCGACCCCAAGAATCGCAGCACGCCAGGCCTCCCTGTTCATTACCAACTCCCAGAGTTCACTCAGACTCACGTCCATCGAGTCCGTGATGCCATCCAGCCATCTCATCCTCTGTCGTCCCCTTCTCCTCCTGCCCCCAATCCCTCCCAGCATCAGAGTCTTTTTCAGTGAGACAGCTCTTTGCATGAGGTGGCCAAAGTACTGGAGTTTCAGCTTTAGCATCATTCCTTCCAAAGAAATCCCAGGATTGATCTCCTTCAGAATGGACTGGTTGGATCTCCTTGCAGTTCAAGGGACTCTCAAGAGTCTTCTCCAACACCACAGTTCAAAAGCATCAATTCTTCAGCGCTCAGCCTTCTTCACAGTCCAACTCTCACATCCATACATGACCACAGGAAAAACCATAGCCTTGACTAGATGGACCTTAGTCGGCAAAGTAATGTCTCTGCTTTTGAATATACAATCAAGGTTGGTCATAACTTTTCTTCCAAGGAGTAAGCGTCTTCTAATTTCATGGCTGCAGTCTCCATCTGCAGTGATTTCGGAGCCCCCCAAAATAAAGTCTGACACTGTTTCCCCATCTATTTCCCATGAAGTGATGGGACCGGATGCCATGATCTTTGTTTTCTGAATGTTGAGCTTTATGCCAACTTTTTCACTCTCCTCTTTCACTTTCATCAAGAGGCTTTTTAGCTCCTCTTCACTTTCTGCCATAAGGATGGTGTCATCTGCATATCTGAGGTTATTGATATTTCTCCCGGCAATCTTGATTCCAGCTTGTGTTTCTTCCAGCCCAGCATTTCTCATGATGTACTCTGCATAGAAGTTAAATAAGCAGGGTGACAATACTCAGCATTTCTGGAATTGTCAGCTCTGTCTTTATTGCAAAAGCTCAGAGCTGCTGTATGTTGCAGTTGGTTCAAAGAGGCCCAGGAAGAATGCCCTAAACTGAGTGCCTCACCTGCCTGGTCTGCTTTCTCTGACTTTTCTCTGTTAGCTTAGTTCAATTCTGTTGTGTTTCTTTCTCATTTAGGACAGGAAGATAAAATGCAAATTTGATGATGTCATTCTCCTTCAAATATTGTTGTTGTTTTCCCATTTCATATAGAGTTAAGCACAAACTTCTCGCCAGGACTTCACAGCCCAACTCCTGACTTTTTTCAGTCTTGTGTTGCCATTTCCTATACCTGGCACTGCGCCCACTTCCTTTGACATCCCTGTAATTCCTCGCCCCCCCCATACTTTGATTCATACAAGTCCCTGTGCCCTTGACCACCATCTCAGTCTATTGAAACCATATTTATCACTCAAGGTCCAATGCAAAGATTACTCCCTCTGCAGAAAACTTCGTGATCTTTCAATTTGGAATCAATTTCTCCTTCCTGGAGTTTGTTCTAATAATATGGTTAAAGCACCATTTGTAGTTTGACTTCATGGCAGCTTATTCCACGTCAGTCTTTCCATCAGTTCTCCAGCAATCTTGAAAGTGAAAGAGGGCATATTCATCTTTGGCTCTCGAGAACCAAGCACTGCCACAGCACAGAGTTGGTGCAAAATAAATGTAGATTGAATTAGTTTTCCTCCTGTCCACTTTTGCCACCTAGACCCATTTGTTTCAGCTTTCCAAAACTGATTCATTGTTAAAACTCAAAATTTTAAAACAATGACTAATACCTATATATAGTTAATATAACATAACTTTAAAAATGAAAAACAAAGGTACCATGTTCCATATCATTTTTAAGACTCAATTCTGCCAAAAAAAATCACAAAGCATAGGACTCTCAACAGTGAGCTGATCACAGGCACCTACCTGTGTAGAACTTAGTGAATTGTTTTAGTTCTCTGTTAATATTTGTATGTGAATGTCAACATCTAACTGATTTTTTTTTTGCTCGAATTTAGAGTCTGTACAAACTCGCCCACGAAGAAGCAAAGAAGAAAGGCTACGACTTGCGAAGCGATGCCATCCCGATCGTGGCAGCCAAGGCCTCTAGGGACATCATCAGTGATGTGAGTTGTCAATTTTACTGCAAGTATGTGGTCAGTCTGAAGGGACATTTTCACTGAACTAAATCTTTGAAAAAGAACTTTCCTGGCCTTTTGGAAATAAAGCCTGATGTATTTGTGTAGGATTTTTCTAAAATCTAGCTTTGAGGGAAATGAAAAATTGAATGTTTATTAAACTTTTATAACTGTTAAGACACAGTATCTACAGTGAAAGCTGATCCACCAAGAACAGAGAAAGAGCCATTCATGTGGAATCTGTCAGAGTATAGCTACAGGCTTGGAGGCACTTATATAAAACTGTCACAGTGCTGATGGAAAGAGTGACTCATGAACTTAAGTTCTCCCAGTGAGAATCATGGCCTGGCTTTATAGAGCATTTTAACTCAAAAAATGCATATGACACTTAACATTACAATTTACCCTTATACGACTATGAGAAGACAGCTGATCAGTACCAGACTAGCCCAAGCTTGCATCCTTAACCAGCTCCTGGCTTGTGGCTTGTACCTTATAGAATAAAGCCATCATCCTTCCCTGGTACCTCAGGGGATTCTTGGAGAACAGACCACTGCTCTAAAGTTCAAGGCCCACTATTTGGGAATATGGTAATACACTGTGTTTTATGTAGAAAGATCATATTAGTGACTCACTTTAGTTTACATACGTTGGGCCTTTCCTACAAGTGGATTAATGCAAATAATAATAGATACCAAAATAATAATAACCAAAAGCACTGAGAAATCTGTGCTAAGAGTGTTACATGCATTGTATCACTTATTTTTCATAATTACCCTAGGATGTAAGTGTTGTGATTATCCCCGTTTTATGGATTGCTTAAGCAACTTGTCTAAAGTCAAACTCTTCGTCGGTGGTGGAGTTGAAATTCCAGTCCATCTCATTCTTTCCCGCTGTACTATATTGCCTCTGCTGACTCATTTATACTTTCTCACTCAGTTATTTTTGTGACTAGAAGCTTGTATTTTGGATAATTGGATTCCAGGACGATGTCATTGGCCATGGAATAATAAAAACACTGTTGGTCCATGAGAGATGAGAACCTATGACTTTATTAGGAACATGCTCTAACCTGCTGGGCTGCTATGCCAGCTCCCTTAGTTTAGTCAGTTTGCAAAATGATGCCAGATTTGCCACCATCACTGAATATCTGAATCCATTATGAAATACTGAATTCTTTTCTGTTGCTACTGCAGGTAGTCCTTGACCTTGACTTTATCCTCACAGAAACCAGACAATCATTTTACTACTTATTAAATCCATCTTGTCACTGAGCACATCTCTTTTTTGATATGTTTTTAGTGTCTAACCCATTTCTCCTAGTTCCTTGGTCCAAATGGCCTCTGCACTGTGTGCATGTCCTGCCTCAGGAACTATTCATTATTACTAGGCCATAGGTGATTTGGGGTATACACTACAATCATATAAATTCCATCTATTTTATTACCACTATAAGCTTCTAGAGAAAAGGTAAGCTACTGCCTTGAGTTAGTGCTTATTAGCAAAAGTCACCTTACAACTGTGATATAAGCACGATGATTTGTACAGACTTGTGACCTCTAAAGGCTTCTAATGAAAATCTGATTTGTGCATTTTCATTTCAGTACAAATACAAAGATGGTTACCGCAAGCAGCTTGGCCACCACATTGGAGCCCGGGACATCAAAGATGACCCCAAGATGATGTGGTCCATGCACGTGGCCAAGATCCAGAGTGACCGGGAGTACAAGAAGGACTTTGAGAAGTGGAAGACCAAGTTCAGCAGCCCAGTGGACATGCTGGGGGTGGTGCTGGCCAAGAAGTGCCAGACCTTGGTCAGCGACATAGACTACAAGAACTACCTGCACCAGTGGACGTGCCTGCCCGACCAGAGCGATGTCATCCATGCTCGGCGGGCCTACGACCTGCAGAGCGACGTGAGTACAGTGTCTGTAACAGCCGTGTGCAGAAGGAAATTGAACCATATGAAACCCATCCTTTGTAAAAAAAAAACTCACTGGGCTACTCAAACTAGGATTTCTTGTTTAGTGAATGAGATGTGAATCAGAGAATAGTTTTACTGTTTAATTGTGGATACATTACTAGGCTTTATAAGGAAGTGAAGTTTACTGATCGGAGTTGGTCTTATAAAAATTAAACTGGAATTAAGCATTGTTGGAATTCCAGGTCTACCACAGGGAGACCTTTTATTTTATTCTTTTAAGGGGGAAAGAACACATTTTTGTTTTTTAAAAGGTTACTCAAGAATTGTTTTAGCTTCCTTGAAAAACAAATAAGTTTATCATTAGTAGAATACTGCTGCAAGATTCATTGTTGTTCTTATGAAATAAGAGAAGTCGCTGAGTCTGGACGCTATTGGGTCATTTCCCTGGTGCATTCTTCTCTCAGCAGGGGTCTCTCTGTAGAGCAGTCACAAGGTAATGACAGAACCTAGTACCTATTTGAAGCAGAGGCACCATCTCAAATCTAGATGTGAGAAGCGCATTTTTTGCAGCATATGTTTTATAGATGTTTGAAGGAATTATTAAGCATTAGAGGACTTTGGAAAATAACTTGAATTAACAATAATTATTCATTAAATGGTTGTTCCTAGAAACTGTGTAGCCTACCTGTGGCAACTCCTACATGTGTTCTGTAGCCTTCCACAAGATGCAGAGCCCTGTGTTTTACAAAGAAGGCTTTGCCTGCACAAGGAAGGTAGTTAAAAACAGTTAATGTCACCCATGGGGTGACCGCATTGACAGACCACTTGCCTGCATTTGTCAGGTGCCCTTTTGAGATCCCCTCCTACTCATGGTGACATAGTCTTAACAATATGGGGAGCATATGAAAGTGAAACAGTCCAGAAGTGTAAAATGTTATTGTTTTCATTCTTGCTGTTATTTAAGGGGCCGTAACTACTCAGCATAAGGCAATTCCAACCAGCTTTTAGTCTAGACAGTAAAAGAGCCACCTGTATGCTCTACTTAGATGCTGTTCCAGGTAAAAATCCTTCAAATGAGCTGGACAAAGGTCCAATTCCACCACTATGAAGTAGTTATGGATGAAAGTCTTTAGCAGAAAAAATTACTTGAAGTGTCAAATAAAGACATGAAAAGACAGTTCTGGAAAGGAGTCCATGTTTCCCATCCTGAGAATTTGGTGAAGAGCCGGGTTGCAGACCAAAGTAGCCAAAGGTCTGCCTCTGGGCTTCAGAGGTTCTCTGTCATTATTGTTCTGTTTTGTTTTCACTTTCTGGCCACATGTGGAATCTTAGTTCCCTGAGCAGGGATTGAACCCACGCCCCCTACATTGGGAGCACTGTCTTAACCATCTCCAGGGAAGTCCTGTCGTTATATTTTAACTTCTTTTCTTGTTGCTTAGAAAAGAGAGCATTACAGATATTTTTGACATCTAAGAAAAAACACATAGAAGGCAATAATAATCCAACCACTGAAAAAGCCCTCTCCTGCTCATGTAATACACATATTGTTTTTTGTGCTATTTTTTGTTAGCATCATATTAATGACATTTCTACAAGTCATTGATATTCTTTAAAATAGGCTTTTAATAGCTGCAGAGTATTTCATTTGACTAGACCTAACATTTGCGACTTCACTTTCACTTTTCTCTTTCATGCACTGGAGAAGGAAATGGCAACCCACTCCAGTGTTCTTGCCTGGAGAATCCCAGGGACGGGGAAGCCTGGTGGGCTGCCGTCTATGGGGTCGCACAGAGTTGGACACGACTGAAGTGACTTAGCAGCAGCAGCAGCAACATTTATTTACTGAAAGCCTGTAGCTGGATGTTTGCACAGTTTCTCTTTATTTGGGTTAGCTTCTTTTCCTGTTGACACAGAGTGAACATCCACTGAACTGGCTGACAGAAGATATTCATTTCAATTACTCCTGTCCTAACAACCTGAAATATTTTATTATTTTTTGTTACTTTTCTGGGTCATTTTTGAACATACTTCCTCTGCTGGTTTGCCTAATACAGCGAACCTGTTTTCTATAAAAGTAACAACCAGAATTGTACTTTATTATTGATTCTATTTGTATCTTGACCCTAAATTTTTCAATGTTGCTGAAGAGTTCCTGTCTTTTTCCTCCTCACAGAATGTTTACAAGTCCGATCTCCAGTGGCTGAGGGGCATTGGCTGGGTCCCCATTGGGTCTCTGGATGTGGTCAAGTGTAAGAGAGCTGCAGAGATACTGAGTGATAACCTCTACCGCCAGCCTCCAGACACGCTAAAATTCACCAGTGTGCCTGATTCCCTGGAGCAGGTGCTGGCCAAGAACAATGCCATCAACATGAACAAGGTGAGCTCCAGCTGCCTCAAGCTTCTCCAAGATGCAAAAAGAGGTTCTGAGACATTAATCACTAGTGGAGTTAAAATTGTCCATGCAAGTGTGGGGTCATGTTTACCTCCTAAATGAGATACTTGAAATCCTCTAAGTAATTTCTATTATCCTCAGTTGTAACCCTGATAACCATGGATAAGACTCAAACCTCAGTTGAATACTCTGTATCTTAGTCTGATTTATTTTTTCCTAATTAGGTCAATAATGTTCTGGCTTTAATTGACTTTTTGTAGTTCTGTTTCAAATGGTCTTCTATAACATGTTCTTTCTTTTCTATCAACATATTCTTTGATAGCGCTTATACACAGAGGCCTGGGACAAAGACAAGACTCAAATTCACATAATGCCTGATACTCCGGAGATCATGCTGGCAAGGCAGAACAAACTCAACTACAGTGAGGTAGGGGCAAAATCTTGTGAGGCCATTGTGGTTGTCATTTTTGTTTTCTACACTTACTTTTATGAAGAATCTTGGATCTCAGCTGTCCTGGAGGGTATAGCTCTGTGATATGAACACTAAGCCCATCCAACCTTTTATCTGTAGTTGAATATCATATGCTGTAGGATTCCAGGGGAAAACTGAAGCCATGTAATCTTTTCCATTTATGGTCTTTACTGGTGTGAGTCAGTGCAGCTGGAGAGTATTTTTGGCATTTCGAAGCGGTAGTATGACCAGATGTAATACTGATTTATTATTTATATGAAAACATCATTTGCTGTTTATCTGAAATTCAAGTTCAGCTTGGGCATGCTATCCTCCTGTTTGTTAAATCTGGCAGCCCAACCAAGGGGGCCTCTAATTATATGTACCCATTTCCCACCGGGATCGTGAGGGGAATTGAGAAGGAAAGCAAAGCAATGAAACTAGAAGTCAAAACCTCACATCTTTTATTACTAAAGTTAGTTTCAAGGACATGTTTGTATGAGAGCCAAATGAACTTGCTAAGTGAACTCCAGAATTAGGCTCCTCATCGAGGTATAGGCCATGGTGGAGCAGGAGAGTCGGCTCCACTTCCCTCAGGGGTGAGTCCTGCTTAGAGCATGGAGAGATATGCAGAGGAGGGCACTGGGCATATTTTCCTAAAGGGAGCAGGGGCAAATGAAATAATCGAGCTCCTTTTATAGAAACAGAACCTTAGGCATGAGAAAACCTGCTCTCCATTGACAAGGCTGATTACTATTTTTTTTTTTAAGTAAAATGCAATTTTATAGGTGCATGTTTTATTAACATGAGGCAGCCAAAAGTTAGAATCTTAAAGTTGTGATTATACTCAAGTTAACTTTAAGTTGATAATTTTCTCATTTGTTTTTTAAATATTATAAAATATTGCATGATTGTCAAAAATTTTTAATACTGAAAAGTATATAAATGTTATTTTTTATCAAATAAGTAATATTAAACATATTGTCCTGCAGGTTTCTTTTCACTTAAGATGTATAAATTGATGCTTTGTTCATCAATCTATATCACTAAATTAGATTAATCTATGTTGGTATACATAATATATAACCTACATATTATATATATTAATCTATAATGATATAAATAAGATTATTCTATGTTAATACTCATTGATATATTTCATTTGTTTCTTATGCTACAGAGTTTTTTGGTAAAATATAATTTATTTACTTTCCAATACCGCTAGAAAGTTGTTTCCAGAGCCTTTCCTTTTTTAAATTTTGTGATATGTCACTTGATAAACTCCGGATTGTTGCCGTCAGATCTTTCACTGTCAAACCTGCTTTAACTCTTACTTTCCTCCTATAGACTCTGTACAAACTCGCCAACGAAGAAGCAAAGAAGAAAGGCTACGACTTGCGAAGTGATGCCATCCCGATCGTGGCGGCCAAGGCCTCCAGGGACATCATCAGCGATGTGAGTACCAACACTCTATGGATATAGAGATACACATGACTGGATGGGGTGGGAAGGCAGAATCAGTATTACAATAGCACAGTTCTTCTGGGTATCGGTTAAAGCACATTTATTGTGCTTTAAATGAAGTCTTTCATTTGTAAAGCCCTTTAATAATTTAACTCCAAAATATTTTAGTATTCAGACCCCATAGGCAGAGCAAGTATCCTAAACTTCAGAGAAAAAAAAAAGAATTTGAATCTACATTTGTTTGTATCTTTTTGCCCTTTCATACTATGACCAACCTAGATGGCATATTACGAAGCAGATATTACTTTTCTGACAAAAGTCCGTCTAGTCAAAGCTATGATTTTTCCAATAGTCATGTATGGATATGAGAGTTGGACTATAAAGAAAGCTGAATGCCAAAGAATTGGTGCTTTTGAACTGTCATTTTGGAGAAGACTTTTGGGAGTCCCTTGGACTATAAGGAGATCCAACCAGTCAATCCTAAAGAAAATCAGTCCTGAATATTCATTGGAAGGACTGATGCTGAAGCTGAAACTCCAATACTTTGGCCATCTGATGCGAAGAACTGACTCATTGGAAAAGCCCCTGATGCTTGGCAAGATTGAAGGTGGAAGGGGAAGGGGACGACAGAGGATGAGATGGTTGGATGGCATCACAGACTAACTGGACATGAGTTTGAGGAAGCTCCAGGAGTTGGTGATGGACAAGGAAGCCTGGCATGCTGCAGTCCATGGTGTTGCAAAGAGATGGACACGACTGAGTGACTGAACTGAACTTTTTCATATCCATAATTATGAGGCATTTATCTGCATATTTGAAGCACACAGATATAAGAAAATGACAGGAAACAAAGCTGGGGAAAAACATGGTTACATGTATTGGGTCAATATAAGAAAAAGGTCTGGTACAGACAGGTTTAGGAAAATTTGCCTTTACCCAAACCTGCTCTGGATTTTTGCCAACCCTTTCTTTGAAAAACTACCTTAAGTGCTTCCTTTTGAGTTATTTTTAAATGAAAAAAAAAAGAGTTTTATGACATCCTAAACCAATAATATAGTGAGCCTGATTTCTCTTTCTGCCGTCTCTGAAAGAAGTGCCTTTGGTGGAGAATTCAGACTTCTGTAAATATATGCTAGGATTTGCGTAATGTTGTTCCCTAAAGTGGACAGAAGATAATCCAGTCAGCTTTTACCGCCACCACCAACAAACCACTTTCTTGTAGTCATATAATTTATTTTTCCCCCCTCAAGGAATCCCAACAAACCTCACCCAAATTTCATCTCCAATAGACCAGGTACACAAGGATGGAAACACAAGCCAGTCCGTTTCGGGAGTCCCGTAACTCAGTGAAAGTCAGCAGAGCCACATTTGGGAGGGGTGGAGTGGACTGGGGGTAAAATGGTTCCTGTGCACTCAGGAGTAGCATTCTCAAAATCACACGTAAAACTTCTGGGTTAACGATTTCACTGGCCCAAGATTAAAAAAAAAAAAAAAAAAGGCCGTATTAACTCCAGTTGATTTTCTGAAAAGTGTTGCTGCCTTTATTTCCAGAGACCTAACATCTGCAAACCATAGAACTATGTTGTTTGTCCTGCTTCCCATTAGAGTATTGCTGTGAAGTCTAGTCTGAGTTTAGGATGAGGAGATAGGTTGATATTCAGATGATTCATTTCTCTATAAGAATTACCAATTTAAAAATAGCAGAGTTTTATATTAATAAAACTTTTAGCCTTTTCATTCATTTTTTTTTTAATGACTGCTTTTATTTCAGTATAAATACAAAGATGGTTACCGCAAGCAGCTTGGCCACCACATTGGAGCCCGGGACATCAAAGATGACCCCAAGATGATGTGGTCCATGCACGTGGCCAAGATCCAGAGTGACCGGGAGTACAAGAAGGACTTTGAGAAGTGGAAGACCAAGTTCAGCAGCCCAGTGGACATGCTGGGGGTGGTGCTGGCCAAGAAGTGCCAGACCTTGGTCAGCGACATAGACTACAAGAACTACCTGCACCAGTGGACGTGCCTGCCCGACCAGAATGACGTCATCCATGCTCGGCGGGCCTACGACCTGCAGAGCGACGTGAGTACTGAGGCCCATTGAATCCCACTGCTGTCCGTGCTCATGATCGTTATACGTGGTAATATGCAGATAATGGTCTAGGATTGGTAAAGCCCTCAGGAAAAGAACAGTGTTTTTTTCCTCCCCACCCTTAATTTACTGTGCTTTGCTTTGCTTTTAGAGAGAACATAATACCATGAACTATATCCATTTGGGCTTCATATTTTAAAAGACATAGACATAAAGTTTGCGTATCCACACTTTCCAGTCCTTTACATTCATTTTTGAAATCAGGTGCCGTAACAGCTTCAGTAATCCTTGCTTTTGTGTTTGATCTCACCAGAACATTTATAAATCAGATCTCCAGTGGCTGAGAGGCATTGGTTGGGTCCCCATTGGGTCTGTGGATGTGGTCAAGTGCAAGAGAGCTGCAGAGATACTGAGTGATAACCTCTACCGCCAGCGTCCAGACACACTGAAATTCACTAGTGTGCCTGATTCCCTGGAACAGGTGCTAGCCAAGAACAATGCCATCAACATGAACAAGGTGAGCCCTCAATTTGGGGGAAAATAAAGTATGGCTGTATGTCCTTGAGAATATCTATGACTAGCTAAGTCTTTTTTGTTTTATCCAATTGCCATCCTGTGTATGGTGATTGGTTGGGTATTCTCAAAATGTATGTAGAAACTTCTGCTTTGATATCTCTTGTGAAATAGAGTTAGAAGTAGGACAACTATTTGGTGTTTAAATTGTTTTAAGTCTAACAGTTATATATGTTTGATATCAAGGTGTTTTTTTTTTTTTTTCTTGTTTGGTACTTACCTAAATATAGAACAAACAAGTCAGGTGCGAGTCTTCATGACATTTATCAAGAAGAAATCTAGACATGGCATAACAGGTATATCTGCAGCCAATAAACAGACAGAATCATGGGATGGATTTGCTGATATAACCTCAGTACATATAAAAGTGTATACATGCTTAGATAATACTTGCTTTTAATTTAATTGAAGTGTAGATGGTCTTGTAACAAAATACACACACATTTTCTTTTCATACCTTATCCTACACTTTTATTTAGTGACTATATATATTGTAACATCAAAGAGATTGAAGGATGTTGGTGTACAGCACACAGCCCAGATAGTAAGGATGCTGGCTTTCAACTTTGTCATGATTGCAAAGTTGGAAACCTCTGTTTACAACAACCATTGTTTTCCTAATTCAATAACCTTTTTTATCCTTCACAGCGCTTATACACAGAAGCCTGGGACAAAGACAAGACTCAAATCCACATGATGCCTGATACACCTGAAATTACATTGGCAAGACAAAATAAAATAAATTATAGTGAGGTAAGACTGTTTATTTTAACCTGTGTTGGTTTTGCTGATGTAGCAGAAAGGTCAGAATTATGGGTTTAATTCACGTATTAATCAGTTAGCTTAGTTTTATTTATTTATTGTCTGTAACTTACCATGGATATATGTATCCTTGTATTCAAAATAGTTATAGAAGAAAGTAATATATCATTGTATTATTAAATCAACTATTTGTTGTTGTTCAGTTGCTAAGTTGTGTCCAACTCTTTGTGACCTCATGAAATGCTACATCCAGGCTTCCCTGTTCTCCACTATCTCCCAGAGTTTGCTCAAACTCATGTCCATTGAGTCAGTGATGCGATCCAACCATCTTGTCCTCTGTCACTCCCTTTTCCTCTTGCTCTCAATCTTTCCCAGAATTAGGGTCTTTTTCCAGTGAGTCAGTTCTTCGCATCAGGTGGCCAATGTGTTGGAGCTTCAGCTTCTGCATCAGTCCTTCCAATGAATGTTTGGGGTTGATTTTCTTTAGGATTGACTGGTTTATCTTCTTGCTGTCCAAAGGACTCTTAAGAGTCTTCTTCAGCACTACAGTTCAAAAGCATCAATTCTTCGGTTCTCAACCTTCTTTATGGTCAACTCTCACATCCATACTACAGTTTAAAAAAAAAATAGAAAAAACAGATAAATACAAAATTATCTCCATGTCATATGTGTGGGGGGAGGGGGAAACTCTCAAAGTCAACTATTAATGATTAAATCATATTGTGATTGTAATTTAAAAAATAATTACTGCTGTTTATCAGGTTAGTACTTGCTTCAAAATTTGTTTAGTGAGTTTTCCTTTAGTCATCTCATCTGTAAAACGAAATAAAAATGGCTATTGGAGAATCTTTATGATGGCTAGATAGGGTTGTATGTGTAGTATGCCCCGGGTGGAGCCTGGCACATAATAACTACTTAATAAACTAATTTCTTCCCTTTACACTCAAGTCACCATGAAAATTAGATTTATTTAATATATGCTTAAAATAGCCTGTTTATTTGTTTTATGCTCAAAATAACCACAGTTTATTTACAAGACCTGAAATAATTCTTAAATTCTTCCATCTCAAAACTGTGAGAACAATTAAAAAAACCAAAAAACATTTTTTAACATACTCTCTCTAGCCCCACTAAATTTGTCATCACATATCTTTGCAGAATAGGAAACAGTTTCTTATCCAATTGTTCTCATAAAGGTCAAGAATTATCTGCTTCATTCGAGATGAATGTTGATTTCTTACATGCTCCTATGTATCTTCATTCAAAAAAAAAAAAAGGGTGGAGTTCCCTTTAGTTTGAGAACACTGGAAATTTTGAGTACTCATTTTCAAGTCCTGACCACATTTATTACTTCACTCCTGTTAATTGCTTTTTCCTGTCGTCATGTAGCCCTGAAGAAGAGGCATGACAAGTGAAATGAAGAGGAGTCAGGTTGCTTTTGTCTAGCATTATAAAAAGGCCCAGGGACAAGCCTGATCATAAGTATTTGACTGATCTTGGCTTCAGTCATTTTTGAATGAACAGTTTTTCTCTTGGCCACAGAGCTTCTCTGTTGGATTAGCTTTTCCCAGATGTTCCCCAGACAGATGCTGTTAGTTTCTATGCCAAGGGGTAATGATGATTTTAAGCCTCTCCCTTTTGTTAAAATTAGGTCAGATGAAGTAGGATTTCTTTCTTTTTTTTCTTTTCAGACTGCTGAGAGGAAATTAGGCTACTTTTTTTACTTCTCAAATTTTCAGCTGGATTTATTTCTTTTAAATTGCATAATTATGTTAATTCCCTAAAGACTAGCTTTGAAGATTAGACTTTAGAATGGCCCATGTGAATTTCTTCTCAACCCGTTACCAATGATACCTTCACGTCATACTTAGTAAACAAAATAAAATAAAGCAACCATATCTTCTTTTTTTTTTTCTCTTAAACTCACACTTACCTGTTCTAGTTCTCTTGGAATATTCAAACTTACTAGACATTCTTTAAAACATAGCCTTGATGACACTGAAAGTGTTTTCTTTGAAGCCCTGCCTCTTTTTCCAATGTTGAAAGAACAAAATGTTTGGCCCAAAGCCACAGAATGATTCAAGCACATTTTTTCCCACTTATACATAAGGGCAAACTTGAGAATTTATTGTTCAAAGGAAAAATATAAAATATAAGAGTATTTGACTCTCTAGTTACAAAATAAACATTTCTAGAAATTTTTAAGAACAAATGCCCTCCCTTGGGATTTTATCTCAAATACATTAAATTTATTCTTGTCTACTTTAGCTTTTCCTTGTAAAAAGTTGCAACATAAGAGAATGTGAATTGTCACACATTAGTAATCCACATTAAAAACATTCAATTACATCCTTCTCAAATTCTAAAAGTTATTTTAAAATTATTACTAATTAAGAATTAAATTCTTGCAATGGTTCACAAGTGAAAAAGACTGAATACTACAGGTAGAGATGACTTAATACAGTGGTTCTCTAGTTCTGTTCCCATTGGAATACCTATGTTCTAACTTCTGTGTATGTCTCTCCTGCCCCAGAAACTGAATAGTGGGTATTTTGCCAATTCATGAAGAAATTATTATAATTTCATCAGTTTTGTCCTTTTGACTCATGAATCCCTGGTTCCTGCTACCCCTGGTTCCTGCTACCCCTCTGTCTGCTAGCAATCGCCAGCAATCAACAAAATGAAAAGAGAGCAAATAATAGTAACAGAGATATTCAGAAACAATGTATGATCCTAAGTTTAGCACTGTTAGAATACAGGTACATGCTCATGGTGGTAGTGTTGTTATTATATCATATTCTCTGCTGGTAAAATTGATCCTAATTCAAATTTGCAGTTAAATAAATGGACATTTTTGGTAATTTTATGAAAAGAACAAATGCTGAACAAATTCAAGCACATTTCCGAGTTAATAACTTAATGAGTAAAATTTGAAGGAGTTAAACCTGCTGAAAGTAAAATTTCAAGTTCAACAAATAACTTGCACACTGTGTAAGTAAGAAGTAAAAGAGATCTTTAAAAAAAAGTTTTTTTATTTAAGGCTGAACATACTAGTCTTTGTTCTGTGTCCAAAAGTAGTCTTCTTTTCATCACAATATTATAAAAGCAATTATCCTTCAATTAAAATTAATTAAAAAAAAACAAAAGTAGTCTTCCTTTGATGGAAATATTAATATATTTTTAGAGTGAAAGTGAGCACTGTGTCTAAAAGCTACTACTTCTTTCCTCAGAACCTCTATCGCCAGGCCATGGAAGAAGCCAAGAAAGAAGGATATGACTTAAGAAGTGACGCCATTCCTATCGTGGCTGCCAAGGCCTCCCGGGAGATTGCGAGTGACGTAAGAGCTGATCACGTGCTTACATCTGTTACCAGCAGCCCAGCCACCTGCATAGGGCATCACACTCTTGGAACACAGCTGAGAGTCTCTAGTCAGCATCCACCCAACTGCCTTCATTGCATAGTCAAATAAATTGAGGCTTTGAGACAGTCCGCCTCCTGTCCGAGTTTCAGAGAGATACACAGGGTTGTGGTTCCTTTGATGCTCTTTTGGTCCTTGCTAAGTAAGACTGAGTACCTTCAGCAAAGTTAAGTGGGCATATGTTGAGCTACTCATCTCATGAGCTCTCCTCAGGCTACACTCAAGGCAAAGATGCCAGGAAAGAAACCGCTTTCACTGAGTTCTTCCCCTTGACTTGAGAAAGGACATAAAATAGCAAAAATGTTAAATATTTCTTTGCTGTGGGGTCCACAAAAATCAATATTCCTTTACCCTAAAAATGAATATGTGAGGTTCCTGTACAACTTAAATATTAATCCAAGAGTGGCAAAATTGTCTGTTTTGGTAGGTTTTTCTTTGAAATCATAATAAAATTGAATAACTATTTACCACTTTCAGTATATAGTCCATAAGTATATTCACATTGTTGTACAACAGACTTTCAAAACTTTTTCATCTTGCAAAACTGAAACGCTATGCTCATTACCAACAAGAATTGCCCATTTTAAAACTACTCCTTGCCAATTATTATGCAGAATGCCTTAAAAGAAGAAAATTAATAAGCCATTATAAACACATCCCTCCAATATGTTCTCAGTTTGGTCTGCCCACATGACTGACTTCTGACAAGCTGCTGTCACTGTAACTGAAGCTCATTCTTTCAATGCTCACTTTTCTATCACATTTTTTTGTGGTTAAAACATATAGTTTGCTAGCATAATATAAAGGAATCACTGGGGAGTTATTCTGTGGAGGTGAAATGAGCACCACATCTTTTTTAAGAGAAAGCATGCCCCAGTGTGGAGCATCACAGTAGCTGGAAACTCCCCTGAAGTCCCAAGGATTTTGTAGAAAAGGGTCGCCACAGAGAGAGCAGCAGGGACTAGCCCTTGGTGCTTTCTCCTTGTTTACTGGGTTCTCTCTTTCAGTACAAATACAAAGAAGCTTATCGTAAGCAGTTGGGTCACCATATTGGTGCCCGAGCGATACACGATGACCCCAAGATGATGTGGTCTGTCCACGTTGCCAAAATGCAGAGTGACCGTGAGTACAAGAAAGATTTTGAAAAATACAAGACCAGGTTCAGCAGCCCAGTGGACATGCTTGGTATTGTTTTGGCCAAGAAATGTCAGACTTTGGTTAGTGATGTGGACTATAAACATCCTCTGCATGAGTGGACCTGCCTGCCCGACCAGAATGACATCATCCATGCTCGGAAAGCTTATGACCTCCAGAGTGATGTGAGTATTCCCGATGCTGCTTCTGCATCCTAGTGTTAATAATAAAATAGTGCAATAATACTAATACTGGGCTTCCCAGGTGGTGCAGTGATAAAGAATGCAGGAGACACAGGAGATGCAAGTTTGCTCCCTAGGTCGGGAAGATCCCCTAGAGGAGAAAATGGAAACTCACTCCAGTATTCTTGCCTTGGAAATTCCATGGGCAGAGGAGCTACAGTCTATAGAGTCACAAAGAATTGGACATGACTGAGTGACTGAGCATGCCCTATTAGGAGTAAAAGAATAATTAGGAAATGGATATTCTCTCTATAGTATCCCATTACATACTTTACATTTTGTGATTTTGAAGATGAAAATAAAGATAAGAGTTTATTAAAAATTTCCCATGAGGGAAAAAAAGTGTAGGTATGTGTAGTGATGGATCTTAACTTGACATATTGAGATGATCATTTTGCAATATACACACATGTTGAATCATGATATCATATACCTAAAACTGATATAGGTCAATTATATTTCAATTAAAATGCATATCAAGAGTGTGGTATGCAAAACTTAACATTACTGTGTGTTGAAACTCATGACCATACTTGAATTTCAACTTTTTTCCTTAAAAAAAGAAAGGCAAGAATTTTTGTTACTGCAGTGCTTACACAGTGTTGGTCTAAGTTTATGGTCTTTTGAGAACACCTTTTTCAAAGCTAAAGAAACTCTGCTCTTAAGTGAAAATCTTTTAATACCTTCAAGGGCAGGACAGTGTCTTTACTTTTTAGAAAGATCTTTTGTTGTTCCTAGTACAATCCTCTGTGCCAAGCAATACTTAGGAAAAATGTACTCAGGAGTCAATAAGGCTTATGAATGAGTGATTAATTGAGATGGCAGCTTTACCTGTTCAGTGCTTTTTGTGTTTCTTTCACAGTATGATCCATTTTGTGACTCTGAATCTGAAAAAACTAATTATTATCATAATTGTGTTTCTTGTTGGTTGATTTGCAGAATTTATATAAATCAGACCTTGAATGGTTGAAAGGCATTGGCTGGGTTCCAATTGGCTCCTTCGAAGTAGTTAAAGCCAAGCGGGCCGGAGAGATACTGAGTGACAACATCTACCGCCAGCGTCCAGATACACTGAAATTTACCAGTGTAACTGATTCCCCAGAGCAGGTGCTGGCAAAGAACAATGCTATAAACATGAATAAGGTGAGTCTTCGCTTCTCAGCATCAAGTTATAGGAATTTACCATAGAATAAAAATTCTGACATGTTACTACATTTTAAAGATTCTGTAGGATTTATGATACCTTTAAAAGTGATTTTCCCATTATAACACCATAGTTACTTAGTAATACTTCAGGATATTAAGCTGTTAAAAATACCATGTGCTGCAAGTATTTCACAATTACAGGTATTAAAAACTACAACCCAATCCTACATTTTAGCACTGTTAAAAAAAAGTTTTCATAAGAAAAAGTAAAAACTGAGTCAATGAAATAGTAAGCTAAATTCTTTTGGAAATAGTAATTTATCTACTTGAAAAGTAGGAATTTATGCAACTTTATTAGTTTTATTTCTACTTTGTACAAAGGAGAGATAACTGGCACATAATCAAAAAAATATGAACTCCAAAATAATTTTTCTCATCTTTTTTTTTTTTTTATAGCGCTTATATACTGAAGCCTGGGATAATGACAAGAAAACAATCCATGTCATGCCTGATACACCAGAAATCATGCTAGCCAAGCTCAACCGAATCAACTACAGTGATGTGAGTAACCTACTGATCTTATCATGAAGAGAGAGGTGAAAATGAACTACTGTAACAGTTCCCTTGGTGAAATGTTTTAACCAATTTATTGTATGCACTGCAAGCCAATATTGTCACTAAAACAGATAGTTCTCCTTTGATTCAAGAAATTGTTAGGTAAAAGACGACCAGGACACCAAAAAAGTGTCTAACAGGCTTTTATGAAGCGCTCCCGGTCGGGGTTCCGGATCCAAACGGGGCAGGTCAAGGAAGTCCGCGCGCAGCAGGCGCCGGATGGTGTTAGAAGTTTGTTTATATATGCACGCTGTGAGGGATGGGCAGGTTAATGGATGGGGGTTTGGATAGGTTGCCGGGCCGAGGTGTCGCGGGCTGATAGGTCCTTCTTCCTGGCGGAGGTGGGGCGGCTTTAGCTGGCAAACTGTGCTGTCACTGTTCCCCGGGATCTGGGAGGCCCCTTCCTTAGGGACTTCCCCCGCCGGCGGGGGAGGGAAGGGGCAGCCCTTCATGCCCCCCGGGGTCCGACCTTACAGAAATAATTTTCTTGATTCAATTTTGGGCTGTGTGGTGGGTCCACAAAGTAGACCAGCCGTTTATGAAGATGACATCATGGAATGAAATGCTTATGGAGAAGTATCCCAAAAGGGATTATACTACTAAAGCCTTGTACGCCCCTAAGGGCAGTGTGGTCATCAAGTCATTATTTTATCCAACAACTATTTAGCAGGTCGACACTGAGCTTAGAACGCAGTGAGTTGCTGTACTGTGCATTCTTTTCCTGCTTCATTGTGTTCTGGTTACCATTTAATGTTATTTGCAAGCATTTTCCTATGTATCTTTCAGAACCAACATTTTCATTAGAGTGGTGATTTTGAAACCCAAATCTACAGATGGATCATAGTCTGTGATGATAGTCCATGGCAAAAATGGAAAAAAAAAAAAAAAAAGAACAACACATTGAGTTCTCAAATGCAAATATATTCAATTTAGAAACAACCATACTTATTTTTCTCCTTTTTTGTCCTTAAGATGGCCTTTCTTTTATATTAAAATTGTGATAATAAACAGCTGGGATTTTTTTTACATGTGCTTGTTTGGCAAAACAGAATTTTAGCAGCCAGATACTGATTCCTCCCTAAAAACTTTTGTGATTTGCTAATGAATAAAATATCAAAGTTTAAACCATGTGCCTTAAAATCCTTGAGCACCTATGAAACATAGTTTTCTACAAACCCATACTAATACTTAACTTTGTTCATCTGTTTCTGTAGTTTAAATGAGGACAGATAAAGCTTAATAATAAATAGCTTCTTTTTTTTTTTTTTTAACAAAAGGAGCACTGATGGATTAATTCTCTTTTCTCCAGAAACTCTATAAACTTGCTTTGGAAGAGTCCAGGAAGGAAGGTTATGACTTGCGTTTGGACGCCATTCCAATCCAAGCGGCCAAGGCATCAAGAGATATCGCTAGTGATGTAAGCTGATATTTGGGAAGATGCATTTCTTACTCAAAGATGGTTACAAATGGCAGCTTTTACAGCTTTTCTTGCCAGAAATTTAGCCTGAAAGCCCCAGTCTCCTTTAATGATTCCCCCATGTACAAAGTTGCGAATGAAAAAGAAAACAAAAGATACTATGTTCAATACCCATTAATCTGCAAAGATGGAGTTACACTCTTTAAAAATAAGTATTTTATGACCACTAAAAATGGGCTCCTATTCCCCCCCAGGTTCTTTTTTTTAAATTTATTTATTTTTACTTTACAATATTGTATTGGTTCTGCCACACATCAACATGAATCTGGTACTGTAAAGTAAAATTAAAAAAAAAACACACACAAAAAAACATGAATCTGCCATGGACATAAGTGCGTTCCCCATCCTGAACCTCCCTCCCTCCCAATACCATCCCTCCAGGTCATCCCAGTGCACCAGCCCCAAGCATCCTGTATTGAACCTGGACTGGTGATTTCGTTTCTATTTTTGAGCCTCAGAAGTTGAGCAGCTGATGACCCAGATGTTTGTAATAAAGAAAAAACATTTTTGTTAAAGACATTGATAACACATGTAAATCAGCTAATGTGAAGTGAACTCTTTCCTACTACTATCCATTTATGCTCACACTAAGAGAAAATGTTAATTATCGGCTCATTTTAGAGTTTTGTTTAATCCTTTGTTGACCTTTAGTAAGGTTCTCCTACCAAGATGCTCATAACTGGACACAAGAGCAAGTTGAGAAGTAAGCAAAGCTTTTCCTCAGCACCCACTTTTCTCTCCTCTCTAGTCCTTCACATCTCATGAGAAACGTCTCCTGAGGTTGTCCAGTACGCTCATGCTATACCAGGGCTCCTTAGGATTCAAATCCGGACTTTCCTTCTTCTGGAAGTGTTCCAGACCTTAGACATATGGTTCATTTCTTCCTTTATCAAAACTGTTTATGGCTACTAAGCTGGAGAAGCCCACACTATGACCATCTCATGCTAAAATGGACTATAAAGTGTTATTTTTTGAGTAACACTTTTTAAAAATAGAGTGTTAACCCAAGGCATTTACTCTCTCGTGGTTAAAAGTTCAATGACATCAACAGGCAAATAAGGGAGGTATTTCCTGGTGAAACTTTCTAAGCATAGCTCATATGTTTGACTATGGAATTTACTATAAATTCTAATTACAAGGGAAATATTCTAAAACATTCATAATATCAAAACTATTTTTCAGAAAAAGTCACATCTTTAAGTAGATTCTCTTTTAAATTGTACAAAATATTTTTACTCTATTTGTTAAGCAAATGTAAATGAGGCAGTATAGTTTAGTTGACGGGAAAAATATTAGGAATCAGAAGCTCTCCATTTTAGTCTTAGCCCTGCCACCTGCTTAGGGTGTGATCTTGAACAAATCACTTGACTCGTGGAGACTTCAGTTTTCTGTTTTATAAAGTTGAGTTGATATAATATTAATCTTTTTCTCTCACATTAGTGGTGGACAAAATCAAAAGAAATAATACATCTATAAAACTATGAAATATGATATAAATAAGAGGTCCCTATCATTAGACTTATATCTTTATTCTTTTCTTCAGTACAAGTACAAGGAAGGCTACCGCAAACAGCTTGGCCACCACATTGGGGCCCGAAATATTAAGGATGATCCCAAGATGATGTGGTCCATCCATGCAGCCAAGCTCCAGAGCGACCGGGAGTACAAGAAAGACTTTGAGAAGTGGAAGACCAAGTTTAGTAGCCCAGTGGACATGATGGGGCTGGTGCAGGCCAAGAAGTGTCAGATCCTCGTAAGCGACATAGACTATAAGAATCTGCTTCATGAATGGACCTGTCTGCCTGATCAGAATGACCTCATTCAGGCTCGGAAGGCTTATGACCTTCAGAGTGATGTGAGTGGATTTACTATTCTTCAGAGAGGTTTCAAGAAGGGATTCTAACTTTTTTGTGTGCCATGGAATCTTTTGACAGTCTTGTGAAACCTGTGGAAAACTTCTCAGGGCAATATCATGAAAAGCATAAAATTATATACATCATACACATTGGTTTCAGAAGAAACCAATCACATTGGAAAATGGTTATCAAAAGTATTAAACTAAGGAAGGGAAAGGATAAATTAGGAGCTGGGGACTAACAGATACACACTACATAAAACAGATGAACAGCAAGGCCATACTATATAGCACAAGGAGCTATATTATCTTATAATAACCGAAAATGGAAAAGAGTCTGAAATAGAATATATATATATATCTATATTCAGTTATATAACTGAATCACTGCTGTATACCTGAAACTAACATAACACTGTAAATCAACTATACTTCAGTTTTTAAAAATTAAAAATAAAATTAGAGTATCAGGAGAAAAAACTAAATCTGTGAGGTACTAATATATATATAGGCTTTTTACTGAAGTGTATTGTGTATTATATGTTACAGGTGCATAATACCATGGTTCACAATTTTAAAACTTGCTCCATTTATAGTTATTGTAAAATGTTGGCTTTATTCCTAGCATTGTACAATATACCCTTGTAGCTAATTTTATGCATAAAAGTTTATAGATTATCCTTGGGACTCAAATACTACCTTATTGGTATAGTAGCTCCTTGTTTTCTTGATCAGGCTCTGATAAGTAGCCTCTTTTGAGAGAATGATAAAAGAAGTGGCATTAAAAAAAATAGTTTCCCAAGGCAATGTCACCCCACTCCAGTACTTTTGCCTGGAAAATCCCATGGTGGAGGAGCCTGGTGGGCTGCAGCCCATGGGGTTGCTAAGAGTCAGACACAACTGAGCGACTTCACTTTCACGCATTGGAGAAGGAAATGGCAACCCACTCCAGTATTCTTGCCTGGAGAATCCCAGGGACAGGAAAGCCTGGTCGGCTGCCATCTATGGAGTCACACAGAGTTGGACACGACTGAAGTGACTTAGCAGCAGCAGCAAAAAGCCATAAAAACAAAAAGAACTGTAACTGTTACTTATAAGAAAAATTCTTCATCAGCCAATTATGAAAAAAAGAAATGTGAAAGCAGGAGAAAATATATATTTTTTGCTTGAACTACAACACAAGAAAGGAGACTGAGGATATTCTAAAAGTAAAAAATATATGCTCTTTGGCTTAGAAGCATGAGTATAGAATCATGTGAAAAATGATCCCTTTTTTGTTGTCCCCAGAAAACACATTGATTCAACATGCTGTAGTGTTCATCCTTTCTTTATGTTGCACAATGGCTGTGAAGGCCACTGCTCAGAGAGATAGGAAGAAATTGTATTCTAACAGAAAATTATTCCCACACAGACAGGTATGGGCAATCAAATCAGAGAATAAACACTTTGTATTGGGAGGCAGGCAGAAATTTTCTTAAAGTGGTTTTGTATCAGTGAAATCACGTATTATTAGAGACTTCATAGGTCTTTAAAACAGCAGGAATTGACTACCTTCAGGGACAAAGTGTTGAAGTAGATGTTCTACACCAAAGTAAAGCAGTACTGTGTCTTTTCAGAAATTTACACAAGTGAGATGCAAAACTACATACCATCTGTCTATGCTAAATCATGAAACATCAGGTTGTGGAGGTAATTTCTACAAATATTTGACATTATTTCATTTTCAGGCTATTTACAAGGCTGATCTTGAGTGGCTAAGAGGCATTGGGTGGGTGCCCATTGGCTCAGTGGGGGTCGAGAATGTGAAGAGAGCCGGAGAAATCCTGAGTGAAAGGAAGTACCGCCAGCCTGCAGTCCAGCTCAAGTTCACAAGCATTACAGACACCCCAGAGATTGTTCTAGCAAAGAATAATGCCCTGAACATGAGCAAGGTGAGTCTTCAGCTGTGGCCAGTTGCCTGAGTCATACCTTCCTCATCCTGGGCTCATAAGGTGAGAAATGTCCTGGAGGGTTTCCAGAGAAAGGAGAGGTAGGTGATGGGCCTGACTCTCATGCAGGCCTTCATCAAAGCTTGAATCCTAGCTGGACCTGCATGTTCTTCTTAACCCTGACCCCACATTTCTGTTTGCATGGGGAAGCACAGCCTAAAACAAGTTCTCTGGGGGTAAAGCATACATTCTTCTGAGCAGTGACCTGGAGACGTCCACAAATTCAGCACTTTTCTCTGCACATTCTCCTTAGCAGAGCTGACTCAAGCCATTGGTGTCTCTTTACCCATCTTGTAAAAAACATACAGCTGTTTCACATTTTGTTCAGAAGGCTGAGAAACACTGTGCATGGCAGTGTCAGTGCATGTCTCAAATTAGTTGCTTGTGGAAATCCCACTTTGGAAAGTAAGCTGTTATTGCTGCTTTCAGTTTTATTACACAAAATAGATGATTGCTTCTTTCCTCCAGAATTCTGGCAGGAATTGCTTATTGATATTGGGCTAATTTCTTCATCCAGTAGGTACGCCCTTAATATGAACATTTGAAGTTGAACTGAACTTTTCTGACTTCTCCCACACCTGCCTGAATGTCTTCCAAATATCGGGGCAATGAAATTGTGTGCTCAGTGCAGAGTATGAAATTGGCTCTCAGATAGCAAACTGCAAAGTTTGGGGTATTAAAACTCCAGAAAGCCTATTCTATACCATACTTATCAACAGAGCACCCACCATGAAAATAACAATAGGAAATGTCATAAAATTTGTTGAGTTCCTTCCATGACTCAGGCACTATACATATGTTATGGTTAATCTCCAAAAAAACTCAAAATTAAATACCAATTTCACCTCAGCTAAAACAGACAAGCATAAAGTTCTTTAAAAAACTTTAATTAGGCATAATTATCCTCCTCCCTCAAAAAAATGACAAGTGTGAGGCCTTATATACCTTTCTCAAGATCACTCAGCTTAGACATAGAGGAGCTGGGTTTGACCTTGGGATTGTCTCTGAAATCTAGGGATTTCTACTATATCATAGTTCTATAGCCAAGCTCCATCCTTGAAGGTTCTGTGAGTAAGCCTGAGAGTCACAGAATAAAAAGAATTAATAATTGAGATCATGATGTTGTTTTCCGTTGGCTATAAAACTATTATGTGTCTGTTTAAACATGGCCATGACTTACTCTCTCCCCTTTTGCTTCCTTCACCTCCAAATAAACTTTAAAAGGTTATCTTACAGTTAAATGAGATAAATTTGATAATAATGCAAGGTATTGGCTTTAACAAAGGAGTTTACCTTACTTCCCCCCAGCATTTATATACGGAAGCCTGGGATGCTGACAAAACCTCCATCCATGTGATGCCAGACACCCCGGAAATCTTGCTGGCCAAGAGCAATTCTGCCAATATCAGCCATGTAAGAGATTTCCTCATTGTTGTTTCAGCCTTTAGTCTAGACCTAGTTAAAATCCTGTTACCATCTTACCACCTTCCTTACTAGAATTGGCCTATTAACTTTCTACAACACCTTTCTTTTTCTGTTGTATATTATTCTCCACCTAGAAACTTTACACCAAGGGATGGGATGAATCAAAGATGAAGGACTATGATCTGAGAGCTGATGCTATTTCAATCAAAAGCGCCAAGGCCTCGAGGGACATCGCCAGTGACGTAAGTGCTGTCTGTCTAACCTGCTTGGGCTCACCTTGCTGAGCAACTGTAGTGCAGCTGGTGGGCCACACTTGGTAATTGCTTCCTCTTATTGTTTCCTTTTGCTGTCCCAGAGAAGAAAAACACATTTTGAAATTGTAGTCACAGTTGCTGCATAAAAAGTTTTCAGCAGTGAAGATACATGATTATAGTTACCTTTATGATAGCACAAAACATTAGTTTAAAATTGTTCAGAGATATCAAAATATTTGCAATGTAAAACTCTTGTCCATTTCTTGTGGGTTTCCATTATTGTCTGTGATTGTCAGCATGCATATGGTATTAAAATCGGGCTTCTAAACCTATATGTCTCATGTTTTAGTACAAATACAAAGAAGCATATGAGAAACAAAAAGGCCACCACATTGGAGCCCGGAGTGTTGAAGATGACCCCAGGATTATGTGTGCCATGAATGCAGGGAAGATTCAAAGTGAAAGGGAGTACAAGAAGGAGTTCCAGAAGTGGAAAACCAAGTTCAGTAGCCCAGTGGACATGTTAGGCATCTTGCTGGCCAAGAAATGTCAGACTCTGGTCAGTGACATTGATTATCGAAATTACCTGCATCACTGGACATGCTTACCTGATCAAAACGACATTATCCAAGCCAGGAAGGCCTATGACTTGCAGAGTGATGTAAGTAATGTGAACTTCGGGAAAGGTGAAATAGGAGGGCATAAATTTGTTAACTGTCCAGACAGTGCCTCTGTGGAGTGACCCATGAGTTGTTCACTGCACCACCTCAGGGGGCACCATTCACATTGTTAAAACCTCTGTTTAGGAGTTACATTATGGGAATCAAAGAACGTTAAAGAACTCTGCTTAGGTCATATCCCTTTTCCTTAGCCTAGATTCCAGATTATTTTTTTTTTACATCCTTTGTACTGTCTGGCAATGAAAATATATTTTAGATTAACATAAATTATCTGAATATTAAAACAAATAACTGCCACTATTGTATTATGTCCAAAACACTGAACAGAGTTTCCTTGGGTCAGTTATTATGGGATGAAAATGGAATGAGATTCAACAAAATATCTTTAAATTTTTTCAGTTATGATTTCTTTGTAATATCGAATCATCATGAAATTTAGCAATATTACCATTTTATTCCTATTCATGCCTAGCATAAAAAATTATTCTTTAACATGGATTACCCTGGTTGAAACTCTGTGCTACCAGTGCAGACAAAGGTTTGATCCACTGGTTGGGGAAGTTCCACATGTGATGTGGCTAAATGAATGAATAAATGAAGCCCTGATTAAAAAAAAATTATTTTCCTCTGGATATTGAAAATTGAAAAATTACTCTTGATATTGAAACCCTGAGTCATGTAAAATCTCAGGTCCTACTTTTTTTAGAACCACCATCTCTTGTGCTTATGAATCCCTTAACGCCATGAACTTACTTCTCAATTCAGGGATGCTGTGTCTCACACTTGGAACAATTTTTGTGTCCAATGTCTCTGTAGAATGTGTACAAATCAGACCTGGAGTGGCTGCGTGGCATTGGCTGGATGCCAGAAGGCTCAGTGGAAATGAACAGGGTGAAGAATGCTCAAGACCTGATCAATGAAAGACGCTACAGGACACGCCCAGAAGCCTTGGCATTTACTTCCATTGTCGACACACCAGAGGTCGTCCTGGCAAAAGCCAATTCTCTGCAGATGAGTGAGGTAAGAACCATTGGACTTTCAGGCTTTCCTCTTGTGGGGCTTTCTCTTCAGGAGATACCACCCCAATGGAGCAAATGGATTGTATCTCTTCAAAGTCCTAAAGTGATGCGAGCAACTCTAAGAATCTCTTGGCTAGTCTAGTGAAGGCACGTGCCAAGTAGAGCTGTGACAAACGCCAGTGTGCCTGTCCGCTATCTCACACGCAAATTTGGAAGCACTAAAATGAAAACTATCACCACGTGACGCTGCAGGAAAGCAAATACCTAGTACAAAACGTATGGCATAATGTTCCACGTTAGATGGTAGAATACTGCATTAGTCAGGGTCCTCCAGAGAAACAGGGCTAAATGGGATGTATGAGACAGAGGTTTACTTTTTGGAATTGACTCACATGATTGTGGAGGCTGGCATGGCCAAAGTTTGCAAGATAGGCCAACTGGCTGGAGACCCAGGAAGACAGGTCCAAGGCAGCTGGCTGGCAGGATTACCCTTGCCTAGGGGAGGTCAGTCTTTTTTTCTCTTAAAGGCTTCATCTGATGGGATGAAGCCCCCCACCTCCCATATCACAGAGGGTGATCTACTTTACCCAAAATCTGCTGGTATGAATGTTAATCTGTTCTAAAAAATACCTTCACAGAAACAGCTAGAATAATATTTGACGAAATACTGGGGTACTACGGCCTAGTCAAGTTGACACAAAAAACTAACCATTGCAAATATAGCACAAAACATTTTTCCAGCTTAAATAGCTGTAAAGGCCTAAGTTTCAAATATCTATCATTGTATTAAAATATTTCCCTTCTCTCCACAGAAACTGTATCAAGAAGCCTGGAATAAAGATAAAACCAACATAAGCATTCCTTCTGACACACCACTCATACTGCAGGCTCAAATCAATGCCATGCAAATCAGCAATGTAAGAGGCATAATATGGAGTATAAAGGTCTTTGAAGGACAGTATCTGTCAGCATATGGAATGTGTTATAACGGACGAATTACCCACCTTAGAAGTGTTTATAGCTTGGGGTGCCAGATTCTTTCTATTTAGCTACCATTCCCAAGGCAATATGAATGGAAATTCTCCTTCAAACATTAGTTTAGATACACATCTGGGTCCCTGCACTGTGAGAGTTGGGATACCTGAATCTTATTGATGTCCTCCTTTCCACCTGGAAGTCATTGTCCTACATCCAATGCCCATAGCTCAGTTTCATCGTATACTAATTGAGAATAACAAAATCCCTAGTTAAGTGCCTCTTACACAAGGAAGTATAAGAGGTAACAGTCTCTATTGTATTTATAGGTTTTGAATTAATCCAGAACTTTCTTGTTTGACATTTCAAGGCCATAAGAAAAGCCAAAACTTTTAATTATGTGGAGAGGGCAGGATAGGTATGTCACATCCCTTTAGCAGAGTCCTGAAAAGTCAAAGGGCAACATTAGGAAGAAAAATCTTACTTAGTCTTATATGGTAACTGGATGAAGATTTTCTAGGTTCACGGTTGCTTCTTAGTTCCCATGAGTAAGGGGATAGTTTCACATTGTACTGCATTGTGATGGATGCAAATAATATAAGCAATAGTAGCTTTAGACGTTTAGCTTTAAAACTATAATCACAAGTATCCTGTGCTCCATAAAATAAACAGGCAATAATTGAAAGAAGCAGAAGTGACCGTTTTTTCCTAAGCTGCCATCATGTACAAAGTGCTTTATGATTCATAGTATAACTACTTTGAGTCTGTCTACTGATTTTCAATTCTTATCAGCAAACTTGTGTTTTCCCTCAACAGAAACTCTACCAGAAAGACTGGGATGAAGCCAAGCAGAAAGGCTATGACTTGAGAGCAGACGCCATTGAAATCAAGCATGCCAAAGCCTCCAGAGAAATTGCCAGCGAGGTACAGCTCCTCCTAGTTCCTCGTGGGTCTTCTGCTCTATACAACAAATTGGGAAAGGATTTTTCAAGAATTTTGCGTTGGTTTGATTTGCTTTTAAATTTTTGTGCTAAAAACTCTATTTTAAAATATTAACATGGGATAAAAAACACTAAGGTAAACATAGGTGAAGTCTATGTGTAAATCACTTCTAAGTTGTTCATAAGTAGAAGTGAAATATCATGAAGAATCTATACAAAATTCTCGGGAAAAATTTAGGAGCCAGTACAATGTGATTTTTAATCCTCACATTTTTATGACACTCTCCATAAACACAAATCAAAGATGAAAGTTTTATGTTAGACATAAGACTGAAATCACATTTTATATACAAGATCTTATGCTGGAGGCATATGTATAGTGTTCTGAATAACTATTTGAAGTTCATTTAACAGTAATTAAAAAATTTACCAGCAGTCAAATCAATTATCCTACCAAAGCCCAACTCTAAATCTTTAAGCCACCTTCATTCCTTTTCTTCAAATTATTTTTTATCTTATGTATCCAGGCGTCTCTTCCTTCTCATCTCTTATTTTTATCTCTAAAACCATAGTCAACCCACAGTATCTGCAGTATTCCCAGTTACTCTCTCTCCCCATGTTGTCCAAATGTAGGAAAGAGAAACTGTCTTACTCTGGCCCTAAGATACTTAGAGTGGAGACTCTTGTCCACAGGACTTTTGTTGTCATCTTCTGATTTGAACCATCAACCTTGTTTTCCATTCCTAAAACATGCACCTTTCTTGTCTGTCTCCTAAAGCACACATATGACTTTTTCCTGCCTCAGCTACCTTTAGTACTCTTGGGAACCATTTGACCTAATTTCCACTTGCCAGGCAACCTTGGGAATAACGATTGCCACCCCACTGTGCCTTATTTTTCCCATTTGAAATATGTGATAATACTAATATCAACATCCTAGAGATGTTATGAAAATTAAATGAGTTTATAATTGGATCTATTCAACTATTTTTGCCTAAAGAACTCAGCAGTTTCGTATGAATTGATCTAGTACTTTGAAGCACTCATAATAGTGTCTGACATATAGTGATTGCTCAGTAACTGTTAGCCATTTTTTTTTTTAATTAATCTTGTCCCCCATACTATATCCCTCCTGACTTGCTCATGCCTTCAGTGAAAGTGTCTAAAATAGCCCTGTCTAATTTCCTTAAAGTGAATTGAAATATATAATGACTGCCCAGGTTGAGCCAATTCACATTAGGGCTAAAAAAAATATTCCAAAAGCATTTAATGAAAAGTCCTCTTCATACATTATTTTCATATTTTTTTTTATCTATTTTTTCATAACTGTAGTACAAGTACAAAGAAGGTTACCGTAAGCAACTGGGCCACCACGTGGGTTTCCGCACCCTGCAAGATGACCCCAAACTGGTATGGTCTATCCATGCTGCCAAGATCCAGAGTGACAGAGAATACAAGAAAGCTTATGAGAAGTCTAAAGGAATTCACAGCACACCGCTGGACATGATGTCCATCGTTCAGGCCAAGAAGTGCCAGGTCCTGGTTAGCGACATTGATTATCGCAATTACCTGCACCAGTGGATTTGTCTGCCAGATCAGAATGATGTGATCCAGGCGAAGAAAGCCTATGAACTGCAGAGCGATGTGCGTACCCTATCTCCGGACTCCTGGGAAATGTGTGTCTGTGTGTCTAATCACAGTGTATTCCCTAAGGATGTAATTTAAATACAGATCTTAATAGAATCTGACATAGTCTGTATATTTCCATGGAGTTTTTCTGAACATTTTATATCTTATAGAAGATTCCTTCTTTTAGAAGGCCTTATTCATCAAAATGAAAATCACTCTTATTCCATGTAATTAGGTAGAAAATTTCAATCTCAGTTGTCCTGATCCATTACATTTGCATGATCAGGGATCTAAATGTCAGAAACAGATGTAAGCATAAGAAAATGTTGGATTTCAAGTTTATCTGACACAAATAGGAAAAATGTGTAAATATATGTTTATATATTTATATATATATATTTAAATTTAGAGAAAAAAGGAGAAGTGTACATAGATGTAAGTATGTATTTTGTTTATCATTATACATGTGGTACAGTAGTAAAGAATCTGCCTGCCAACACAGGAGATGCAAAAGATGCAGGTTCAGTCCCTGGGTCGGGAAGATCCCCTGGAGGAGGAAACGGCAATCCACTCCTGTATTCTTTCCTGGAAAATTCCATGGACAGAAGAACCTGGCAGGTTACTGTCCATGGAGTTGGACACAATCAAGCAACTGAGCACATACCTGCTTCTAAGGACCTTTTTATCTCAGATTCCTACAGCTCTTATCCCCAGTGGCACGTCAAATGCAGGCTTCAAGTAGTGAGCACAGAAGCTCAGTCTTCCGTAAAAACAAAATTACGTGTCATTGCAATCACTCATTCCACACGTGCTGGTTGCCAGCCCTGCTCCAGTTCCTATATGATCCTCTAAACTTCTTGCAGAAGTGTGTGCCAGAGATGTAACACTCCAATGTTAACATCTGATGTTGATCCTTGAGTTTTCTGGCGCTGGCCACCCAGCTGGTTTAAGTAGAGGTCGTGTGTGGTTTGCTGGCATCATACTCCAGTACGTGAATTGACTCTTTTGAGCTCTGTGGTCCTCTCCTTCTTATAGAACATTTACAAATCAGACCTGGAATGGCTGAAGGGTATTGGATGGTTGCCAGAGGGTTCTGTGGAAGTGATGAGAGTAAAGAATGCCCAGAATCTCCTGAATGAAAGGTTGTATCGCACAAGGCCTGAGGCTCTCAAATTCACCAGCATTGTTGACACCCCTGAAGTTATTCTGGCAAAGATCAATTCCGTACAGATCAGTGAGGTAAGTCAATTGATGATATGTTCAGACATATTGAATAAGTCTCAATAAAAATTATAATTGTGAACTTTATTTTCTAATTTTTTTTGTTATAGCTTCTTAGATTCACCCATCATTTAAAATTTAATTTTTAAATACATGGCTTTTAAAAAAGTGTCTTTGATATTAATTTCTCATTTTGACATTAATTTCTCATTTATTTATTTATTTTTGAATCATTCCAATTTTTTTCTGATTTGTTTTTTCTTAATATATATATATTTTTGAAGTATAGTCGACTTACAATGTTTCAGGTACACAGCAAGGTGATTCAGTTATACATGTACACATATATTATTTTTGAGAATATTTTTCATTATAGGTTATTACAAGATATTGACTATAGTTCCCTGTGCTATACAGTAAAGTTCTATTACTTGTTGCAAATCTATTTTTCTAATTAAGAATCTAGCATTATAATCATACTAAGTCAAATATGTGGAATCAAAACGTCATAGATTTTTTTAGTTGGGCAAAAATTCATGTTTTCTAAAATACATATCGGAGAAGGCCATGGCACCCTACTCCAGCACTCCTGCCCGGACTGGGGGAAACAGAGACTCCAGCCTTGGCGGGCACAAACAAAATCTTGCATACACCAAGACCCAGAGGAAAAGAGAAGTGACCCCACAGGAGACTGAACCAATGCTACCAGCTCGTGTTGGAGGGTCACCGTGGAGTCGCAGGTTTGCAGGGGCTCACACCGCGATGGGCGCACTGGCAGCAGCAGTCCTGGAAGGTCCCCGTTAGTGTAAGCCCTCTTGGAGGCAGCCATTAGCCCTACAGTATGGCACGATATACTTAAAGCGATGACAGGGAGCAACCAACAACCAAGAATACTCTACCCAGCAAGACTCTCCTTCAGATATCATGCAGAAATAATTTCTCATTTAAATGCTTTCTTCTCTGCAATCACCATCTGTGTTTTTTCAGTCTTTTAGCTGTGTGGATGCTTCCAATGGCTAAGTCAAATATCTCTCTTAGTAAATGTCACATTGCACTTGAAAATATGTGGGTTATTTACAGATACCTTTTGATATTGATTCCTAACATAATTCCACAGTGATAGGAGAACAGACTCTGTATGATTTTAATACCTTTAGACCAAGAAATTTTTGCATGTTATTTTGTGTCCCTGGATATGTTTCAGTGTTTCTTGGTTTATTGTCTATGGGAACTGGACTAGAACTTGTATCCTACTATTGTGTGAAAATTGTATAAATCTTAATATTGTAGAATTGGTTCATAATGCTTTTCAGGTCTGCTATATCCTTCTACTTTTCTGTATATTCATTTTGTTAATTTTTGAGAGTTTGATATTGAAACTCCAACTGAAAATCTTCATTTATCTACTTAAGAAATAACACACTATATAATAGAACTATATGTAACTTTGTTCTGTATCTTCCAAGTCTCCTGTAAATGTGTTATCATACCTTCATAATTTAAAAAAGATAAAAGAAAAAATTGTCATTGTGAACTTTAACTTGCTAACACCAGGATTAGACTCTTGAATCTTGAACATGCATGTATCCAGATAGAATCTCATACAACCAATCAATAACAGCATCCACATTTCATTTGCCTAGATAACTCTTTGGTCAGTATAAGTGTAGCATCTTCGTGTTCCATACACTCTGATGTATACTTTGAACACATTTTGAAACCTAGCCTGTGTATAGGTCCACCAGTTAATACCATGATCACAAAATTGCCACCTTTTTATTGCTATTCAATGGTGAAATAAGTTGAAAGTCCAGAGGCAGCTCCAATATTAGACATTATGATAGTTATTTGGGCCAAGAAAGCCAGGACTCAATTAGAAATGTGGATTATCACAGTTACCTGCAATGAGGGCTTATTTGCCAGATAATTACATGTGAATAAATAAAAGAGGAAAAGTTTAGTTCATGTTTCTGATTCATTTTACATTTATAACACACATGAATGTGTTCTTGCTGAAGTCACTTTTGGCACCTTCTGAATAAAAACACAGATGAAAACTAAATGCGATTTACATTTATATCTGAACACATCCAAAGAGAAACTTTCATCATACAGATGGTTTTACTCATGTGGTAATTGGCTTATTTACTAATCAACGATCCTTTGTTTTCATTTTTACCAGCCATTGTATCGTGATGCCTGGGAGAAAGAGAAGGCAAACGTGAATGTGCCAGCTGATACTCCCTTGATGCTGCAGGCCAAGATCAATGCCACGCAGATCAGCAGTGTAAGGCCCTGCACACCCACTTGCTCCACACCGCGTTCTCTGCCTCTCCAACCCTCTCGCTAGTGTGTTTCAGAGAGTGCTTAGCAATAGGCATTTCATGAACATTCCTTTTACTTCTAGTCTTTAGTGATAAGTGTGCACACACACCTGAGTGTGTGTTTATAATATGTCCTTGTCATTTTAGTAGGAAAAATGTAGTTTACACCAAACACATGACATCAAAACATAGATATGCATGTATAGTAATACTTAGTTTTCTTTTTTAGTGGCCTATCAGTGATTTTTCCTTTTAAAAGCCAAACTATGTACACATAATTTTTCTCATCTTCATATGATTTGTTGTCTTTTAAATTCTCTTCTTTAAAAAAAAATTGGGGAAGAGAATTTTACTAAATGTCATTAAAATGTACTAGAATTTAAGTTCAGTATGAAACCGGCCTATTTTATAAATCTTAAGGGAAAGTCAATTTTTCAGTGTAACTGTTAATGTGTATTCTTGAACATATCAGTAGTGCTGACTCAGTAGCCCCTTCTTCAGATTGACTGTGTCATTGCAATCCCCATTTGCAGAAACAATATCAGCAAGCTTGGGAAGATGTCAAGATGACTGGCTATGACCTGAGAGCAGACGCCATTGGGATCCAGCATGCCAAAGCTTCCAGGGACATTGCCAGTGATGTGAGAGCTCCTATTTGCTTGGCCTTAACAAACACTAACTCACAGACAGACAGAGAGATAAAACTGTACTAATCTTTAACATAATTCCCCAGGAATTATATTTAAGTAGAATGAAGGGCATTGTTACTAGTGTCTTGCTTTAAAATTCCAAATTCAAGAACAACTTTGACAACAATTTGATGACTTACTTCTCTGCTTATTTCTACCCTTCATATATTTAAGCATAGATCTGGGTTTTCTTTTCAATATCTTATCAGTATCAGTTAATGTATAAACACTTACAGAGATCCAGTGGGCACAAAGAATTCTATTGTTTCTTGAAGTGCAGCATGCCTAGGTGGTTCCTGGGATAATTTTATATAGTACATGGACAAGCATTTTTAAAACAGTTACATTTGTTTTAATGTGTGCTAGAAAAACACTGATTTTGCCTACTTAGATAGGATTATACATTTTAAAGTAAAAATTGTAAATAAGTTTAAACTTTAAGATACATTTATGTAGACAAGAAATCAAGTTGACAGATTAAAATATGAAGTACAAGTAGCATTGTCACACAGTCTTATGGCAGAACATGTGAGAATGGCACACAGTGGCCGAAGTCTGGGAAACAGTGGACAATCCTATACTGGAGCACAACCCAGAAGCACAGTTCTTGCCTTTGAGGTGTTCACAATGTTTTCATGAATATAGACGTAGAAGGCAAACCAAAGTATCAAGTATAAAACTTGTAGTATGAATTTAAAGAAAAACAGTGCCCCCCAAAGGGTAATATGAGGGAGTTATTTGAGCAGGCTGTCCAGAAAAAGTTAGTTTGGAGAAACAAATCTTCTTTCTTCTGTTCACATCCACCAGTATCTATACAAAACTGCTTACGAGAAACAGAAAGGTCATTACATTGGGTGTCGCAATGCCAAGGAAGACCCTAAACTGGTCTGGGCGGCAAATGTGATGAAGATGCAGAATGACAGGCTGTACAAAAAGGCATACAATGACCACAAGGCCAAGATCACCATCCCGGTGGACATGGTGTCCATCAACGCTGCCAAAGAAGGCCAGGCGTTGGCAAGCGATGTGGACTATCGCCAGTACCTGCACCAGTGGTCTTGCTTTCCTGACCAGAACGATGTGATCCAAGCCAGGAAAGCCTATGACCTGCAGAGTGATGTAAGTTGCTGCTGTGGTGTCTGGGGGTAGGGGTGGGGGTGGTGACTGTTCCCCAGGAAGACAGCCTCCCACAGCCTTGCCCGGTCACTCCTTCCAATGTTCAGGAATGCTTTCCCTGCCTGAACACTCCCCTGGGATATTTTACTAAGTTTGTTAATCACAAGCCTTACTTCTGGGCTTATTCAGAAAGTTTTCATCTCATTGTTAGTGGTACTACCAGAATTTTTCTATAGATTTTGTTAACGTATTCATTGTCTGACATCGTGTTTCTTCAGTTGAAGAATGACAGGGGCTGTCTTCCTTGAAATTAATTTAAAAGATTAGCAGCATGCTCTAAACCCACTAATCTCCCTTAACTTTGTATTCTTCACAACATTATGTTTCATTAGTTTGCCCAAAGTATTTTTAGATGTACTTATATTTTCTAACCATTCGATCTTTTGAAAATGATTAATTCTATCAGGATATTTGTTTCTTATATAGAATGAATTCCTTCTTTTAATTATCTGAACTTCCCTTAAGCTTCAGGAGATAATATAAAGTTTGTTATAGAAGAGTAAACCCATCATTTGAAATAATTGCCACTTGGTGAATTTAGTCCAGTTTCTAGATAAATGCAGTCTCTTCATTAACCTGAATCACACTGGTGTATTAAAGAATGCGTATCACTCAAGTTCTTAAAGAATGTTAAGGGGAAGCTTCAAAACCTATGTAATCCGCTTCAAGAATCCTTCTAGATCTGGGGTATCTGTCATACTTCACACACTAAAACAGATAACCTTCTTCACTAAGGTAGAAATTTCCCTGCATTCCCTCTTACTCCTTATTTTAGCTTGATATTTGTATCCTATTAATATTAACGTACTATTTCTGAAGAACACAATGGTTTTTTAAATGAAATTCATAACTGGTGTTTCACATAAAGCAATTTTATCTGGTTAACTACTTACATATTCCTGAGAAAACATGCGGAGATAGCCAAGAAAATGCAAATCCCAGTTCAAAAGGAAGTGCTGTCCTGAAAAAGAAAACCCAAGTGGGATTGAAATTGTGGAACTAGGGACTGAGTTCTTAATTATCCCTTTAAAAATATTTATTAAACCTACCATGTACCACGTCTTGTGCTGAACACTAAAGGCACAATGGTGAATAAAGAAGAGCAAGACAAAGTTCCTGACTTACGGAAGTGCCCATTGATGATAAAGGAACAGATGTCCATTGAGGAATATCAGCAAAAATGGGATGGCTGAAAAAGAGTGGTCATTCCACTATGAAAAAGTGAGGTGGGAAAAGCTTCTCTGGGGAAATGCTGATTTAGAGATAAGAAAAGAGAACAGGAGTTGGTTGTGAGGAAAACGCAGTGAGGACATTCCTGCAGAATGACCAACATATACAAAGGGGGGTGTATGTAAAGCACAGACTGAAAGGCCAGTGTGGTCAGAACATGTGGGTCAAAGCCCGGGTCAGATGAGGCTGGAAGAATGAGGAGGGGCTGATGCTAGACCATCAGCACAGCCTAGTCTAGGTTAAGATGTTGATCTTTATCCTGAGACCAATGGGAAGTCATAGGTTTGGAGGATGTTGTGACATCAGATTTGAATGATGAATTTTGTAAAGACCATTCTGGCTTTTGTGTGGAGAACTTGTTGGAGAATCTGTTATTTTTTTCAAAGTCTGCATTGGCTAATGAGATGATAACCAAGATATTCAAAAATCTCCCACACATCCCCCGAGCAGGGCATCCCTTCTGCATCATCCTCTTTCTAGAATTTGTGTGTGCGCACACCGGACAAGACAAAGCAGGACAAACGCTGCTGTGCGTATGAGAGATTCTTTCTGTTAGCCCCACCGTCAGCTTTATTTTCGTTTCTGGAAGAGAAAATGTAACATGAAAAGCTGCTTTCTTACTTTACCACAGATTTTTTTTAAAAAGCCTGCCTCTCCTGACTTTGTTTTCTTTCTCAGGCCATCTACAAGGCTGACTTGGAGTGGCTACGTGGCATTGGCTGGATGCCTGAAGGATCTCCGGAAGTATTGAGAGTCAAGAATGCCCAGCATATCTTCCGAGACAGTGTCTATCGGACGCCTGTGGTGAAACTCAAGTACACAAGTATTGTTGACACACCTGAAGTTGTCCTTGCTAAATCCAATGCTGAAAATATTAGCATTGTGAGTCACATTTTTGTTCTGTATTAAAATTCATGTTATAAAAGGAATGCTAAATAATCTGGCAATCCATTTGTAAGATAATAGTAATATTGATGATAGCAAAGATTTTAGTAAGTGATGTTGACATGTTTGTTTTGTTACTGCTTACTAATTTTAAACAAAATCTCAAAGTACACATGAAAGGTAGTAATACAGATTTCATAACAAATTTGAGTAACTTAAGCAAAAGGATTTTGGAAATTTTTAATATGAAAAGATTTCGGACCAGAAAAATCAAAAGTTGTACACTGCAACTAGCAAAATTACAAACTGTGAAGTAATTTTGTTATTGGTTCTTTCCACAGCCAAAGTACAGAGAAGTTTGGGACAAGGATAAAACTTCAATCCACATAATGCCAGATACTCCAGAAATTAATCTTGCGAGAGCCAATGCTCTTAACGTGAGCAATGTAAGTACTGCAACAGACTCCCCTTTTGTTTGGAAAGTTGCCCAGTTGATAGGAAGCTATCACTAGAGAACTCTTCATAGCCAAGGAAGAGAAGATTGTGTGGGTAAGGAGGCCCTTGCCCAGGAACGAGGAGAGGGGCAGATCCCTGGTTCTGAATCGCTGGGTAAGGCCAGTTACTGTGAGGCAATGTCAACATGAAAAAAGAGAGAAGGGAACAAGGAGAAAGATGATGAAAGAGGAATGAAGAGACACAAACAAGAAAGGGGAGTGAATGACAGATTCAGATGAACATAAAATAATTAGAATTCATTTCACAATGGTATTTAAATTGATTTTAAAACCCAGATATATAGGGGATTCTTTTTATGAAATTATAAATTACTAAAATTGACCCCCAGAAAAGGAATAAAAACAGAAGAAGTAAAGAGGGTTATTAAAGACCTCTCCTCACCCCTCTATGATGTCAGGGTCACCCAGATGATTTTATAGGGTAATTCTTTCCAGACTTCAAGGAATAAATAACTGTAGAGCCCAATGAAAGAAGGAAAGCCTTCACCATTATCAAAACTTGTCCAAGTGCCTCAAATGAAAACTTTAGACCAATAATAATAAGGAAATCTTAAATGAAATGTTAACAAATCAAATTTGATAATATGTGAATATGATATGATACAAATAACTAAGATTCATTCAGGAATGCCAAAAATATTTCATATTCAGAAAACTGATAATGTGCTAGAACAAAAGAGAAAAATTGTATGTTCATTTTATTAGATTTAAGAAGATGTATGACCAAATCAAATATCCATTCTTATTTTTTTAATAAAATCTTAGTAAAATAAGAATAAATGAATGTTTTCTTGTCATAACTAAGAATAAATTTCAACTCAAAGGTAAGGCTCATCAAGTAAGTTTCTCATTCAAGTCAGGAGTAAACCAAGGATGCCCACTAGCTCAGTTCAGTCGTTCAGTCATGTCCGACTCTGCAACCCCCATAGACCGCAGCACGCCAGGCCTCCCTGTCCATCACCAATTCCCGGAGTTTACTCAAACTCATGTCCATTGAGTCAGTGATGCCATCCAACCATCTTATCCTCTGTTATCCCTTTCTCCTCCCACCTTCAATCTTTCCCAGCATCAGAGTCTTTTCCAATGAGTCAATTCTTCACATCAGGTGGCCAAAGTATTGGAGTTTCAGCTTCAGCATCAGTCCTTCCAATGAACACCCAGGACTGATCTCCTTTAGGATAGACTGGTTGGATTTCCCTGCAGTCCAAGGGACTCTCAAGAGTCTTCTCCAACACCACAGTTCAAAAGCATCAGTTCTTTGGCTTTCTTTATAGTTCAGTTTTCTTTATAGTCCAACTCTCACATCCATACATGACTACTGGAAAAACCATAGCTTTGACTAGATGGACCTTTGTTGGCAAAGTAATGTCTCTGCTTTTGAATATGCTGTCTAGGTTGGTCATAACTTTTCTTTCAAGGAGCAAATGTCTTTTTATTTCATGGCTGCAGTCATCATCTGCAGTGATTTTGGAGTCCCCCAAAATAAAGTCTGTCACAGTTTCCATTGTTTCCCCATCTATTTGCCATGAAGTGATGGGACCAGATGCCGTGATCTTAGTTTTCTGAATGTTGAATTTTAAGCCAATTTTTTCACTCTCCTCTTTCACTTTCATCAAGAGGCTCATTACCATTTTTTAACATTTGCTGAAAGTTAAAAAAGTGCATAAGCTTCTCATTTATGCCAAAATAACTAATTAACAATAAGGATAAGAGTGCTTCCCTGGTGGTTCAATGGTAAAGAATCCACCTTCCAGTGCAGGAGACACAGGTTAATTCCTGGTCCAGGAAGATCCCACATGCTACAAAGCAACCAAGCCCATGTGCCACCACGGCTGAGCCCGAGCCCGAGCCTGAGCCCAGGAACTGCAGCTACTAAAGCCCGTGTGCCTTAGAGTCTGTGCGCCACAAGAGAAGGCACTGCCGTGAAAAGCCCGTTACTCTGCAACAAAGAGTAGCCCCTGTTCGCCTCAACTAGAGAAAAGCCCGCACAGCAATGAAAAGCCAGCACATCCATAAAAAGAGGAAAACAAAAAAGAGTAAAGATAAGAGATAAACATCAGAAGGAAAAAGGCAGAATTATCATCCTTTGCAGGATAAATCATTGTATGCCAGGGGAAAGGGAGAGATCAACTTAAAACTCTATTAGATAAAATGAAAGAATTCAGTTACACGGGTACCTTCACAGTTTAAGAAAGTTCAAGAAAGGTAGTACCTTCATGAATCACAGAGATTTTTCTGTGTGTGGAACAGTATGACTTTAGAAGGATACTGTCTTTCTTAACACAGTCCACCATCGCTTGGAACCTTTTATCTTTAAAAAAATAATAAATCTTTGTGAGAGGAGTCTTCCAAGTAAAGATTCCTCACCATGTGCCATACTGTGCCACCAACTTTATTGTAACGAGCCTCTTAGGAGCTAATTTTTTCCAAGGGCTGGGAAGAAAGCAACATTTTGATGCTTCTTTTGGACTAGAATTGGTACAGTATACAGTATAGTATATGGTGCACTCATTCATCCAAGTGAGTGGATGGAGAGACAGCCAGCTCTTCACTGCATAGAGTCGGCCTCTTCCTTCCAATCCATAGACATCTTTGGAAAAAGAATTCTGGAAAGTCTCATGTGCTATCTTTTGCATAATAAATTTCTCAGCTGGAAATACCAGAACCCTACCATTAATATCGGGCTTCCTAGGTGGCACTATTGGTAAAGAACCTCTCTGCCAAGACGTAAAGGGTTTGATTCCTGGGTCAGGAAGATCCCCTGGAGGAAGGCATGGCAATCCACTCCAGTGTTCCTGTCTGGAGAATCCCATGGACAGAGGAGCCTGGTGGGCTACAGTCCATAGGGTTGCACAGAGCTGGACACGACTGAAGCAACTTAGCACACATGCACACACCATTAGTATCATGATATAAGCAAGACTATAACACCATGCCAAAAGTAAAGTTGTTAACTTTAGATACTAATGAGAAAGGCTTCTGTTTTGGAAGGTATCAAACATCCTATTTGAATACTAAACAAAATATTCACTTTCTTTATACATAGTGTTGCTAGTACTGTAATCTTGATGAAGTTCCCTATTTTAAGTAATTTTCAGCATTTAGAAAGCAGTTATACCCATATAATTTTATGGGTAACCAAACAAATTCATGTTAAATTGATTCATTTAAACTTGACACCAATCACATGGGTAAGACAGTGTTATTTTGTTTTTAATCATATGGGGAAGTTCAGACTTAAAAAGATTATAAAGAATTTGCCCACATTCTCACAGTTAGTAGGTGAAGAAGTTAGGTCCTAAGTCCAGTTTTTTTGTAGCTCAAATAAAAATTATATCTGACCACATAAAGTATATCACATAACAAAAAATAGTATAATAATATATGAAATAAATATAAATTTAAAATAACATAATTGTAAATTTCCATTAAATATTCTCTATTATAATATATTTAAATGTGGAAAANCACAGTTAGTAGGTGAAGAAGTTAGGTCCTAAGTCCAGTTTTTTTGTAGCTCAAATAAAAATTATATCTGACCACATAAAGTATATCACATAACAAAAAATAGTATAATAATATATGAAATAAATATAAATTTAAAATAACATAATTATAAATTTCAGTTAAATATTCTCTATTATAATATATTTAAATGTGGAAAACACTTTCTTTTGTACGAAAACAAGTCAAGCATTAAAATAGGCCCACTCAAACTTAATACAAAAACTTGAATGAAAATTCATATAAAACTTTTCCATACTTATAAGGACAGATCCTTTCTAAGTACTCATTTTTCAAAATGCAAAGGCCATGAAACTAATTGAAATTCACTTCTCCTTTCTGCCTTGTTCGAGCTCTGAACAATGGTGATAGGTTTGATTTCTGAATTATACATTTAAATTGCTATTTCTAACATTGTTAATACAGAAGTTATCCACTTAAATGTGAACATATATTTAGAAAGTTATCTGTAAATCAGTCACTATTTTCATTGACTTCTCTTTACAAACACAACAGCGCTACACTTAGAAAATGGCCCATTACCTCCAATCAGTGCTTCAGTAAAAAGATCTAACACTCCCAAACAGTATGCATCAACAATTGTTTTAGAAGATCTAAAAAAAAAAACTGTGTAGAAAGGGAAAAACCCTGTTGTTTTTCAAATCTAAACCCTTCTTTTTCAAATGAAAAACCCTCTTGTTTTTCAGAATGTAAAAAGTTTATAATTCTGAAGATTACAAAATGAAATGAAGAATTAAGTAGAATTATGAGGAAATTAAATAATAGCCCATTAATGTCTGAACTTAAACTGATCCCAGTGCTATCAATACAAGAAGCACCCAAACCCTTTTACATCAACCATAAACAACTATACTGAAATTATAATTCAAATTAAAAAAAGGAAAAAGCCTTGTCAAGTCCAGATCTTTGGATTACAGACATGATTTTGTTCTCCAGTACATCGGTCCATAATGATTCTTTATTCTCTTTTTGTAAACTGGTTCTAGGACTTAAAAGCGGTGCCCCTTTGTTAGTAATTCCACTTGAACCCCTGTAGTCACTGATGAGTTTGAACCGGGAACAATACCTTGTTTTTCCTCCTCTTCAGAAACTTTACCGTGAAGGTTGGGATGAGATGAAGATGAGCTGTGACGTTCGGCTGGACGCCATCCCCATCCAGGCTGCCAAGGCCTCCAGGGAGATCGCCAGTGACGTGAGTGTGGCCTTGTTTACGCCTCGGTTTTCCATGCAAACGCCCCAGGTGCACGGAGAGTTGGTGCTGTGATCCATCTGCTGTGTTTTCTGTCTCCAGTATAAATACAGGCTTGATCACGAGAGGCAGAAGGGACACTACGTGGGCACCCGCACAGCCAGGGATGACAACAAGATCCGCTGGGCCCTCATAGCTGGCAAGATGCAGAATGAAAGGGAGTACCGGCTGCACTGGGCCCAGTGGAAGTCTAAGTTCCAGAGCCCCCCGGATATGCTCTCCATCGAGCACTCTAAAAATTCCCAGAGTCTGGTCAGCGACATTGATTACCGCCATTACCTGCACCAGTGGACGTGCATGCCTGACCAGAACGACGTGATTCAGGCCAAGAAAGCTTACGATCTGCAGAGCGATGTGAGTGGGCTGCATTTCAGCCTGAACTCTTTCATCGTTTTCCCAGGACTCCCAGAAAGTTTATGTCAGTAAATCTTGCATCATCACTTCATGACTTTATACAGCCAAGAATTTAGTTTTGGTTAGGATTTATAGTGTGGTATCAAAATCACCAGTACCATGAAGGATAAGGAAATAAGTGGTAGTTGAATGTAGTTCTTAATTGTATCACGTTTAAGACAACTACTCTGAAAGTATTACTTCTACAGAACTTAAGCAGCAACAGAGGTTTAAATTGTAAGTAAAACATTGTCAGTCCATGGACAGGATACAGGCATAGATATGCTGTTTTAGTTGACACAGTGTTTTTAAATTTTGAATTAAGTTTTAAAAGGTTTTAAAATCAGGGAATTTCATATACAAATCTAGGATTTCCTATTTTGTTGGAAAAAAATTAGAAGATGCAGCTCCAGACATGAACTAGCCATTGGTAGTCATGACCTCGGGCTAAACTAAGGCTAAACTCCTTTAAATAGCAAACATGGCCCCCAATTTATTATGCTGCTGCATCATTAAGTTACTTAAGTTACTTGTCTGGTGCTTGAGTATGTCATTCTTAAATTGCATTTCTCCATCAGACCAATGAATAGATTAAATGTGACCGGGCTCACTGACTTCTTCTTCGTCTTATTTTCACAGGCTATTTACAAGGCTGACTTGGAATGGTTACGTGGGATTGGGTGGATGCCAGCTGATTCTGTTTCTGTCAATCATGCCAAGCATATGGCAGACATCTTCAATGAGGTAGCCCAAGATCTTATCCTGACATTCAGCACATTTCCTAAGAGACTAAACAAAAATACATCAGCTAACATGCAGTCATTCCCTATCAACAATTACAATTTCAATTGCTGTCCTTTCCAAAATAATCTTGTACTGTCCATGTCACATTGTGGGATCACACTCATAAGAATACCCGTAAGACCACTCAGTGATGCTTGGAATTGTATAAATGGAAATTTTCTTCTGTCCTCAATGGCAATACCGTGAGAGAAATTTGAAAATTGAAAAACACATTATACACACATTGAGTACACGTAATGATATATTATTACATGATTTTGGGAGCTAAGCAAACCTGCTACCTTAAAATCTGTGGAAGGTAGAAGATGTCAACCCATTTGTTTAAAAATAAAATGCTAAGAAGAAAGCCAGGTTGCCAAAAAGATGCCATTGAAATATGACATGCTACACTTCTAGTACAGATACACCTTTAAATGCAGTGTATCTTGCTCAGGACCAGAGACAATGATTTTCTAAAAGAGATTTTCTTTCCCATAGAAAAAATATCGCACAAAAATAGAAACTCTCAACTTTACTCCTGTGGATGATAGAGTTGATTACGTGACAGCAAAACATAGTGGTGAAATCCTGAACTCATGCTACACTTCTAGTACAGATACACCTTTAAATGCAGTGTATCTTGCTCAGGACCAGAGACAATGATTTTCTAAAAGAGATTTTCTTTCCCATAGAAAAAATATCGCACAAAAATAGAAACTCTCAACTTTACTCCTGTGGATGACAGAGTTGATTACGTGACAGCAAAACATAGTGGTGAAATCCTGAACGATGTAAGTACATGACTGTTGTTCTAAAATGGCTCAGTTAAATTTTTAAATAAAGATGATCTGTTAAAATTTTTTTTAAATAATAAAATTTCTGGGTTTGGAAGATGTCATTTCCAAAGCTTTTCCGCTTCCTTGTACACTCATTGTACAATCATTGTCTGAGATACAGGTTGTAAATATTGAGACGACTGATGCTAGCAGTTGCTTGGACAACTTTATGTGTTCTTAATATCAAGGAACTTGCCAACTTGCTTCTCATTTCTAGATTAAGTACCGAAAAGATTGGAATGACACAAAATCAAAGTACACTCTCACAGAAACCCCTCAGCTGCATACTGCCCAGGAGGCAGCCCGGATACTGGACCAGGTAAGGATTTTGCCTGGACGCCTGACACTTTCTGTGAGGATGGAGGACTATAACATGTCTGTAGGAGACTTAGCCCTCTATTCTGACTCCTTGGTTTAACCCTTTGTCATGTCTCTGTCTTTTAGTATCTCTACAAGGAAAGCTGGGAGAAACAAAAAGCCACCGGTTACATTTTGCCTCCAGATGCTGTGCCATTTGTTCATGCCCATCATTCTGGTGATGTTCAGAGTGAGGTAAGTTATTCTGATATGAGTGCACTTTGCAAAGGCTGGCCATTGCTCTTATAGGGACCCAGTTACCCTAAGACATAGCATCATGGAGAGCTCCTTGTTGGTTGGCAGGCCTGGCCAGCCTTGGGGATGGCCAGAGTACCTGCTCCCTTCTTGTCCTTTTTCTGTAGGCTCTTGGCATTCTTCATATTCTTTTTTTTTTCTCTGCTTCTTCAAAAACTATTGTTTGAGGTCTTTATTTGTTTCTTCTATTCTCTGCTTTCCTAAAATCTCTAAGCCTTCAAATAAGATATTGCCAGAATTAGAAAATAAGTGTATATTTTTCTATTTTTAAATTGGAATTTCTTTCTATTTCAATTTTTTCATATTTATTCTTGTGAGAGTAACAGAAATATCTGGGGGCCTAAGGTTGCCTGATGTTTCAAGCCCCCTCTGCCTTGTGTACATGTCTAAGTTGATGGAATCTCTGTTCCTCTTCCCACCAGCTGAAATACAAAGCTGAACACGTCAAGCAGAAAGGTCATTATGTGGGTGTCCCGACGATGAGAGATGATCCTAAACTGGTTTGGTTCGAGCACGCAGGCCAGATTCAGAATGACAGACTTTACAAAGAGAACTATCATAAAACAAAGGCCAAAATCCATATACCTCCTGATATGGTGTCGGTGTTGGCAGCCAAGGAGGGACAGGCCCTTGCCAGTGACATTGATTACCGCACTTACCTGCACCAATGGATATGTCACCCTGACCAAAATGATGTTATTCAGGCAAGGAAGGCCTATGACCTACAGAGTGATGTAAGTGATTTTTGTCTCTTAATTATCCAGAGGCATATGGTCTACTCAGAATCATAAGCACTAACTTGGAGCCTCCAGTCTTTGAAACTCATAACCATAAATATATAGTTTGCTCTCAGAAGGGTACTGAGGCTGGATATGAAGTAGAGAAAGGTTGGGAGCAGTAATGGATGGCTTTGCTTACTGACTGTGCATTTCTGAATAACATTCAAAGTCAAGTTTTAAAAAATTGTTTCTGTACCATCTCTATCATCAACAGTTCTTCACACATGCATGCAAAATTGTTAACTGACTTAAAATCATTGGCTTGGGCAGGAGTTGACATTGATTTGGGATTTCAATAATATTACGTGATAGTGTAGTCAAGACCTGGGAATGCCTCCCTCGCTTTGCCAAGCATCTCCTTCCTCAAGGCTTTCATGAAGGAATTGCTTGCAAGGAATCAAAGCAAAAGGGGCACAGCATACTGATGAGCTGCAGAAGGGCCAGAAGCCCTCATGCAGAGGTCGGCAAAGTTGGGATAGAGAAAGTGTCTCAGGTCACCTCCCCCTGAAGCCTGAGTCAGGATCTCTACCTGCCACCAGTAGTCTGTGGGGAACAGAAACACGATGCCAAGAAGCTAAGCCTACCTGGGTCTTCTCATGCAGCGTAGGTACGGAACCCGAACACCCCATCTCACTGGTGGCTGCAGCAAGATAACCTTTGTGGAACTTCAGTCAGATTAGCAGCTCCTCTTTATGTGGTGTGCGGTGGCCTGAGAGAATCCAGGAAGAGGGGGCGAGGATAAAGATAGACAGGGAGGGGTGGCCCCTAACCCTACAAGACACGAACATTTCCTTGTGTGACTTCCTTTATTTAGTCTGAATACCCCACAGACTTCTATATAACTATATATATCAAGTCCACCTAAAACTATAACTTCTTTGGCAAAACTTTGTCTTATGCTCACAGGTGAAAACAACGGTTCGCTGCCCTTAACTCCCACAGCATCTAAGTGGTCTTGCTCTCACAGCACCTACCACTGCGAGATAACTTCTCTCTACACTTCAGAGACTTTATACTCATCTCTCAAATCACCTTGCATAGTTCCTCATTCATATTAACAGCCATGAGAAATATTGCTCAGGTGTACAGATGAAATCATGTTTGAATCGATGAGACATAGCCACTAGAGAGAAAGCCTTAAAAACCTTCTGAAAAAGTTGTTTCTAATCTCCCTGATATCATGTGCTCGAGTTATTTACACCTGCGTTGTGTCTCCCTTTCTGCTCTCAGAATATCTACAAAGCTGACTTGGAGTGGCTCCGAGGCATTGGTTGGATCCCCCTGGATTCTGTGGACCATGTGAGGGTTACCAGGAACCAGGAAATGGTGAATCAGGTGTGCAGAGCCTTTTCTTCCTACATAAAGCCTGGCCTCTTTACCTACCATGTGGAGATAGGTACCCTGTAGGGGACCACATATCTTAATTGTCTCTATTCCTTTGCAGATAAAATATAAGAAAGATGCTCTTGCCAACTATCCTAACTTTACAAGTGTGGTGGATCCTCCAGAGATTGTTCTCGCCAAGATTAACTCAGTCAATCAAAGTGATGTAAGTTTTCTTTGTGTATAATAAGGTATATAAACTGAGAGCTTAACTGTCTGTCATTGAATGGTCTTTCTTTAACTCCAGATAATGGTTTGTAAGAAAATGGGGAGTAAATTATAAGAAGATCTTTGGGGGAGAATGTCTTGAAAGTCACTAGTAGGACATATATGGTACCCCTTTTAGATAATATCTAAATTATCCCAAACATTCCACCGTGTTAATTATAATGTAAATTATATATCATATAATGAAATTTAACCCATTTATTAATCTCTGAATGTAACTATTTTTTGCTAGGTAGATCTTGTGAAACTTTAAATATATATTTAGGATAATTGAGGGTTCTCTTTTGTTTTCTCTCCTCAGGTAAAATATAAAGAAACATTTAATAAGTTAATAAAGGGCAAGTATATCTTTTCTCCAGATACACCATATATCACCCACTCCAAAGACATGGAAAAACTCTACAGTACTGTAAGTTCTATTTTATGTTATGTACAACTCAGTTCTGAATTTTAAGCTTTTGTTAGTATACATGCTCTTGGCTGACTTTATGAACAACTGAACTTATAAGGAGATATATTATTTTGTTGTATTTATTCTTATTTCATAGTGTATTATTCAGAGCAAGTAGTATTTATTCAGCTAGTATTGTCTGAGGCCCTGTGATGTGCCAGGCACTGAGGGAGACACTGAGGAGCTAAAGATCAATAAGATAAAACTTTCAGGAGCATCTGCAAGTGAGGGAGATGATGTACAAATAAGAAGGTGGATGAACCTAGAGCCTATTATACAGGGTGAAGTAAGTCAGAAAGAGAAAAACAAATACTGTACATTAATGCATAATATGGAATCCTGAAAGACGATACTGATGAACCTACTTGCAGGGCAGCCATGAAGACACAGACATAGAGATCAGGCGTGTGGACACAGCAGGGGAAGGAGAGGGCGGGACGAATTGAAGGAGAAGTGTGGAAACATATGCATATACAAAACAGCGAGCCAGTGGGAATTTGCTGTGTGACTGAGCTCACTCAACCCAGTGCTCCATGACAACCTAGAGGGGTTGGATGGAAAGGGAGATGGGAGGAGACATAGGCATACCTATGGCTGATTCATGTTGATGTATGGCAGAGACCAACACAATATTGTAAAGCGATTATCCTCCAATTAAAAATAAATATTTTTTTAAAGGACAATAACAAGTGCTATATCACTTCTGGGCACATGTGGGACCAAGCAGTTTACCAACAGAAAAAAGAGAGGAAAGGGTTGTCCGTATTTAGCAATCATGTCCAGATATTTCCAGCCAGCGAGTGGAGGACTTACTCTCCAAATTTTAATTCAGCTTATCTAAAGGGTGTGTGTGTGTGTATGTTGAATGGGAAGCAATCTTTGATGATTCTCTCCCTGTGTGCAAATTTGTTTTCACTTTTATTAGAAATGTAAATAAAGTTAAACTCTATTATAAAATGTCTTGGGGTCAGTAGGTTTAATTTGCAACTAGTCCAAAGACTCTACCCTGTTCTTAAGTAGGCGCACTATTGGCTATAAATGAAGATTTAGGCCTTGCCTTTAAACATAAATACTTTACTTTCGTTTTACCATTTTCTTTCAAGTGACATCTAGAAGAGGTTGAATGCAAAGTTTTGTTGATATGCATTTCTTTGTCCTAGATACTGTATAAAAGGGCTTGGGAGGGAACCAAGGCCTACGGCTACACCCTGGACGAACGCTATATCCCCATTGTGGGAGCCAAGCATGCCGACTTTGTGAACAGTGAGGTCAGTAGGACTTTTTCCTTTCGTAAGTTTGAGTCTTTCTAGCCACAAAGGGCTGGTTGGAAAGTCCTAGTGATTCTCAATGCCGTACCTCCTTCACAGCTGAAATACAAAGAGACGTATGAGAAACTGAAGGGTCACTATCTGGCTGGAAAAGAAATCAGTGAGTTCCCCAACGTGGTTCACTGTCTGGACTTCCAAAAAATGAGGAGCTTGGTAAGCAAAGTTCACTTTAACAAGAGGATTAGCACGCTTCAGTGTACTACTCTTCTGCCTATTTATAATCTGCCCTTTGTTTCAAAATCAGCTGGGGGTGGGAGAGGGAGGAGTGAACCAGTCTTGAGACTTTCCCCCATCCCTGCCACGTAGCCTTGCGCCCCTTTGGCAGCTATCAGTTTTCACCCTTTCCCCCCTATTCCTCCGGACACGGTGAGGGCTCTGTATTCGGAAAAAGGAGAAAACAAGGTTGGTTCCTCTTTACTTTGTGTTATATAGTAAAGAGACGGGAAATTTTTGAAGAAGTAGAATATATTAAAGTATCATTTTTTTCACCTTGGTCCAGTCTAAAAGTATTGATCTATATTGAAAATAAGACTCTAGAAAAGATTGATCAGAATAGCTTAATGGCTTTCTTATTGTCTTTAAATATGTATCATTCTTTAGTTGAACTACAGAAAGCATTATGAGGACACCAAAGCAAATGTCCATATCCCCCAAGATATGATGAATCACGTGTTGGCTAAAAGGTGCCAGTACATCCTCAGTGACCTGGAGTACCGACACTACTTCCACCAGTGGACATCTCTTCCAGAAGAGCCCAATGTTGTCCGGGTCCGGCATGCGCAGGAGATCTTGAGTGATGTATGTGGTTCTTTCTGCAACTTGATTAAGTTACAGCCTTCACCCAGCCCTGCCCGGGCCCCCATGCTCTTGTTGTCTCTGTATTCCTAAACCCTGCTGCTTTTCAATACAAAGTGGCGAAGCAATGAGACACCTGTGTTATTTAATCTCTTCAACACTAGACTAAAACTTGAGCTGTTAACTCTCCTAAACTTCTTTAGACTAGGGCATTGGGCTTCCCTAGTAGCTCAGCTGGTAAATAATCCTCCTGCAATGCAGAAGACCCCCTTTTGATTCCTGGGTTGGGAAGTTCCCCTGGAGAAAAGATAGGCTACCCACTCCAGTAGTCTTGGGCTTAGCTTTTGCTCTCCTCCTAAACTTCTTTAGATTAGGGCATTAAAAGACCTCCAGCTGTTGAAAAACCCACCTATGGCAGCACAGCCAAAGGCTGACAGGAGAAAATCAAATGCTCAATTGGAAGTTCAGTTAGTACCGATCACCTTTCACTGTTCCTTCTTTCTTGCAGAATGTGTATAAAGATGACTTGAATTGGCTGAAAGGCATTGGGTGTTACGTTTGGGATACACCCCAGATCCTCCATGCGAAGAAATCATATGACCTCCAGAGTCAGGTGAGCCATTTTCCTAGAAGGACTAGCTCACTGTGGATGGATGGACTCCATGATGCTCCCAGTGAGGTAATAGCGAGACTGTCCCTGTGCCCAGGTGGAGAAAGTGGCTCTGTGACAGTACACAGTCTAAGGGAACCAAGGACCTCTGCCCAATAAAACCTCTTCTGGTGGCCGGCTCTTGTGCTGGCCTTCCTCAGTTTGAGTCTCCCCCGTGGTTTAAGAATATAGACGTTTATAGCAGACTGTTATCTGGGAGCTATTTCATAGTGAACTACTCTCAAGCATGTATACCTTAGTTGATCAGGTTAACTGGTAGGGAGTAGAAACCAAATGCATACTTTGACCATAAGTATTTAACTTTTGAAGTAAAAAGTAGTTATTTGGAAAACTCCACAGCAATAATTCATCTCGGGGAGGGCAGATATCGGATGGATGTTGAAATTGAGGGGCTGTTGTCGGGACAGCGTATAAGCAAGGAAAAGACAACATGATGAAGGAGGGACCTGGCAAAGATCCAGACTTCACTTTTGGTCAAGAGACACTGTTAGTTTTGACAGCTGTGCAAAGTCTGCAGGAGTGTCCAACCTATCCTTTTTGTTAAGATTAAAGCAGAAACCCAGAAATGTACATCTAAGTTGGCACAAATGGCAGACCTGCATTTTACCATTTTCAGTAACTTTTCTTTTTCTTCACAGATACTATACACAGCAGCAGGAAAAGAAAATCTAAAGAATTATAACCTGGTCACAGACACACCACTTTACGTGACTGCTCTTCAGAGTGGCATTAATGCCAGTGAGGTGCGTCTTCCATGCACAACTCTCCCAGGACGAGCTGTTATTGTCTCACCTGTTGTCAAATAATAGTAAAGAATAACCTGTCTTCTTTGTCTGTAGGTGAAATATAAAGAGAATTATCATCAGATCAAAGACAAATACACGACAGTTCTAGAAACAGTGGATTATGACAGAACCAAGAATCTGAAGGATCTGTTTAGCAGTGTGAGTTGAGTTTTCTTTTTTCTGTATTTGAGTTACCCTTTCTACCTTTACAGACGGTAAGAGATTAAAAGGAACAAGCAACCTTACCCTCAAAGGTCTTTCTAATCTTTTTCCTGGAGCTTTAAGTTCCTATTCTATCTTATAAGTTCTAATAGGTACAAGTAAAGAAGCCCCCATTTGAGTATTGTTCTATGTCATGCAGTTCGATACAAATTCACTGACTCGTTCCCTAGTGCAAACAGGTACTGCTGGAGCTATTCCTTCTTGGCCCTGAACTTGTCTTTCCCTAGCTTTTCCTTTGGCCAGTGACTTATAGATCAACAGAGGTACTCTTTTTTTCCTCCTGGGAGTTGGTTAATTCATCAAACATTTTTTAAACTTCATTTTGAAATAATTTTAGATTTACAGAAAAATTGCCAGAGTAGTGAAGAGAATTCCCATATACTTTTCTCCATAGAACAATTACTGAAACAAAATAAATTGACATTGTAATGGTGTTATAGACTTTCTCCAGACTTCAACAGTATTCCCACTGAAGTGCTCTTCTGTCCCAGAGGCCAGTCCAGGACCTCATGCTGCATTTGGTTGTCATGACTCAGTCTCTTTGTATCTGAGAATTTCTTAATTCTTCCTTGTCTTTTTCTGATCTTGACCCTTTTGAAGAATTCTGGCCAGTTATTGTGTAGAATGTTTTGCAGCTTGAGTTGATCTTAAGTTTGCTCATGATTAGGTTTAAGGTATTCCTTTTTTGGCAAGAATAGCAGAGATGTGATGTGCCCTCCTCACATCATAGCCAGTGGTACATGGTATCAGTACCTGGGAATGACCTTAATCACTTATTTTAAGTTGCTATCTGCTGAGATTCTCCCCTGTAGACTTTCTTTTTTACCTTTGTTATTAATAAATATCTTGGAGGAGATTCTTTGGGACTATGTAATTATCCTGTTTCTCCTCACACTTTCTCTCATATATTTTAGCATCCACTGATGGATCTTACCTGCAAGAATTGTTACAGTTCCCTACCGGTTGTTTTCTCTTTCCCTTATCCCTTCTGCATTTATCAATTGGAATTCTTCTGTAAGGAACAGCTGTTCCTTCTCCACTGTCAATTTCTCTGTTTATTTGTATCAGTATAGGCTCATGGATATTTATTTTATTCTGTGGGACAGATGCTCGAATGGTTTCAACTTTGCTGTTGGGAACTATTGTCTAACACAATTCAGCACCACGGGGTTCATTCACCTTTTCCTTGTTTGTAACTTACTTTTCCAACTTGTAACTTTCTATTTCCTTTCCAATGAAAACATTGACTCTCATTATCTATAATATATCTACTTGTTTGTACCACCTTTGTATGCATATAAAATACTTTCAGAATTTCTAACACACACTCCTGTGAGAAACAAATTTACTAACTAGAGTAAGGTGATTTGTGTACAGTTATTTTTGCCTATAGCCTTAGAGTATGCAATCGAGATATGCATTTTATAAACTAAGTCAGTTGTTTTCTTCACCACTTCCTTCACTGTAGCTTTGTTATACATTTGTAATACAGTCAGATTTATTTGTTACAGTTTGTATTCCATTTTAGTTCCCTTCCCCATCCTGATTATTGGTTGTTTTAATTTGCACACAGTAAATTTTACTCTTTGTGGTACATAGTACTATACTTCTGACAAATACATAAAATTGTATATTCACCATTATAGTCAAGATACAGAAAAATTCTATATCACTTCCAAATTAATCCTTCCTGCCCCACTCCTCTCCCCTGGCATCCACAGAGCTTTTTTCCTGTCCCTATTGTTTTAGTTTTTCCAGAATGTCACTTAAATGTGATTACATGGTGTGTAGCCGTTAGGTCTGACTTCTTTCTCTTGGCAAAATGCATTTATGTGTTAGCACGTAGCTGCCTAAATCAGTACTTTATCCTTTTTATAGCAAAATAAAATTCTAAACCATAGTTTGTTTTTCCAGTCACAGCTAAAGGCACATCTGAGCTGCATCCAGTTTTTGACAGTTGTCAGTAAAGATGCTGTATACATACGCATATAGGTTTTGTATATTCATGGGCTTCCTTTGTGGCTCAGCTGGTAAAGAATCCACCTCCAATGAGGGAGACCTGGGTTTGATCCCTGGGTTGGGAAGNAAAGGCACATCTGAGCTGCATCCAGTTTTTGACAGTTGTCAGTAAAGATGCTGTATACATACGCATATAGGTTTTGTATATTCATGGGCTTCCTTTGTGGCTCAGCTGGTAAAGAATCCACCTCCAATGAGGGAGACCTGGGTTTGATCCCTGGGTTGGGAAGATCCCCTAGAGAAGGGAAAGGCAACCCACTCCAGTATTCTGGCCTGGAGAATTCCATGGATTGTATAGTCCCTAGGATCACAAAGAGTCGGACACGACTGAGCGACTTTCACTTTCACTCTGTGTGTTCATAGCTTTTTATTTCTCCTGAGTAAATAAATACCTAGAAATGGAAACATTTTATCTCCTACTATATATCTATTTAATATTAGTGGTTTTCACCCTCTAGGAATCCTAGACCTATGGAGGAATGAATATGTCATCAAAATCTCTGAAAACTGTCAAACTGTGATAAGTGCTATGGGAGAGAACAAAATAATGGACTCTGAAATTATGAACAAGGCAGTAAAACAGTTATTTACGTAGGAGCACTTGGCTCCCACAGAGTGAGATTCAGGGTTGTTAGGGAATGTCTGAGAAGGACAGAAACAGGGAAAATTTGTCTCTGGAAGCTATCCAGATTGCATTATTCTGTGTTCACAAGATTTTTAACCCCTATAGAACCTGTACAAGGAGGCCTGGGATAAAGTGAAAGCCACCAGCTACATCCTGCCTCCGAACACCGTGTCCCTGACACATGCCAAGAACCAGAAGCACATGGCCAGCTATGTAAGTCAATTACCATTCCCACCATTCCTTGTCCTTCCCTGCTCTCCTCTCCCAGAATGTTTCTGGTTGGTTGTTGCGCTGCCCAGAAGGACCCTCAGCACTTTCAAAGGGGCACACCAGCAAAAAATTCCAGGTGCTCAGTCATCACAAAGTCTGTGCATTTATTCTTCCTCTCAAGGGCTGTAAAGTCCAGAGACAGTCACACACATGAAGGACACCAATGTGACCTTTTAGGCCTCCTGTGTGCAAATGACATGGGTGGACATGGATATTTTAGCCAGAAATGGAAGAGAGGACATAATACACCATATAAAATGCACTCTTTTTTTTAATAGAATTATGTGACCTTTGGTAGAAAATAAACCAGTGATGTGATAACCAGTTATTTCATCAGCCCCAAATATATGACTTAAGAGTAAATCATTAACTTTATATCTATGAAATATAAAAATTTAAAAATCTTTTGAAACTGTTTTTTAAAAACTTTTCATAGGTAAAGACATAATTTTCAAAAAATCCTAAATCACATGAGCTATTTGAATATAATGTTCTTAAGTAAAACCTTTTATTGTAAAACTCCCTATAAATTTCACTGCAGTTCTAATAAGCCTAGTTTTCTTTCAGAAACTTTGCCTCTATTAGAGACTTTTACCTCTTAATTTTGAACATTTTATGTAACACTTTAGACCAATATTTCTCAGATCTTTTTTCCCACCCTGAGAAATCTATTTTGTTCTGCAGATCAGCACATACATACACACCTGAAGTTTTTGAGAGTTCCTTCTGACATAAGTATTTTATAGAAGAGTACTTATTGCCACACTAGAGACAGTGCATCCTGATCTTTCAATTCTATTCTCTTAATCTTCAGATAAATGCTAGAGACCCAGGAAGTTGGTTTCACTACCATCTAATGGGCCTGGAAATGCACAGTTTAGAAAAAGACTTTGTTAGACAACATATGGAATTAATTTTTACCCAGAGGGAAAAATTAAATCTATATGATTTTTCCCAGAACCAACTTAATTTGGAAGATTGCAAACAGACTAGCCCAAAGGATCAAGTTTTTCATTTGAGAATTTTTTTGTAGATAGTTTTCAGAAAGCTCAGCAAAGGCTTTTTCCTTTAGTCATGAAAAAAACTTACAGATGCAAGATTCTCCAGGCAAATTGTTCTTGAAATGATATCAAACATAGAGAAATTAAATTTTAAAAGAAGGATTTCAACTTTAGTTGTTTTTTTTTTTAATGCCTTTGAATACTATTTTCTTTATAACTGAGGAATAGCTTAGCTATAAGGAGCATGTGAGCTAATGTTCTGGAAAATTCTGATGGGAATTTCCTTGACTTCCATCAGTCAAGCTCAGAAGAGCTTACTTGAAATTCTGCATAAATATTCCTATCTTTCCTATTTTTCTCTTAACTGAGATGTGGGCCTCTGAGTTGTAAGAGGATTGTTATTTTATCATATGCCAGAAGAGAGAATCCCAGTCTCTGTAAAGGCCTTTCCTCCTAGTTCATAAAATAAAGAAACATTCATTAATAGGCAATATGGCTTAAGAACTAGACATCGGTTTTCCCATAGAATTTAGTTGAACTGTATTTTTGGAAAACCTCATATAAACTGAAATTCAAGCATTGAGTCTCTTAAGCACCAGACTTGTCAGTTATTAAAAACAAATTCCCGAGCACATTTTTCATCTTTTACTATGGTTAAGAAAAACAAAGCCAATATCACAAAAGAGATCATTTTAAAATTACATCATCTTTAAAATTAGTTGTAGTAACAGCAGAAAACTTGTATCGGTATGGGAGTTTTTATTTTTATTTATTTATTTATTTATTTATTGGTATTTATTTTTTTTTGTATTTATTTATTTTTTTACACTAACTCCCAAACATGAACCCCCTCCCCTCTCCCACCCCAAATGATGCCTAAAGGATGTTTACACATAGTCTAATCTAATCTAATCTGATCTAATCTTCAGGTAATCCTATGGCAGGTACCATGCTTCCTCTACCTCTGGGCACAGACAGGGAAACANTTTATTTATTTATTTATTTATTGGTATTTTTTTTTTTTTTGTATTTATTTATTTTTTTACACTAACTCCCAAACATGAACCCCCCTCCCACCTCCCACCCCAAATGATGCCTAAAGGATGTTTACACATAGTCTAATCTAATCTAATCTGATCTAATCTTCAGGTAATCCTATGGCAGGTACCATGCTTCCTCTACCTCTGGGCACAGACAGGGAAACAAGCTCAGAAAAGTGCTTGACCCCAAGGTGGCCCGTCTTCAGAGTTGGGTTCTTATTAATTAAGTCTCATGTTCTTTTAACAATATAGATCCATCGTTCTTCAAAACTTCCTTTGTATTTTCTCTCTATAGGTCAAATACCGCGAAGAATATGAGAAGTTCAAAGCTCTTTACACTTTACCCAGAAGTGTTGAAGATGATCCGAACACAGCGCGGTGCCTCCGAGTGGGCAAGTTTAACATCGATGTAAGTGATCCTAAAGGCTGGTTTCAAAAGCTAAGAAACGGAACCACCAACTATAAGTCAGAACATCATTCTCTTCAGCCATGCGCATGACACTGACTGTGCACGTGTGAAGAAGCTGAGAGTTATTTCAGCCCATACTGCCTTTCCCCACCCCTATGAATCTGTAGAAAGCGTCAGAAACATCCAGTCCCCATCCTGCCCCCAGCCGATTGCTCTAAGTGGCGCCCTGACCTCTGTGGGGTCTAAGAAAGGCACATGTTGCCATGATCCTTGCATAGCTCCCTGTGTAACTGGTGTGTTATGTTATCTCCATAGCGCCTGTACAGATCTGTTTATGAGAAGAACAAGATGAACATCCACATAGTACCTGACATGGTAGAGATGGTTACCGCTAAGGATTCTCAGAAGAAAGTCAGCGAGATTGACTACCGCCTTCACCTCCATGAGTGGATTTGCCACCCCGACTTGCAAGTCAACAGTCACGTCAGGAAGGTCACAGACCAGATCAGTGACGTAAGTCCGCTGCTTATGAAGGTCCTCTTTCCCAGCCCCTCACACGCCCCCCACCAATAGAGACTGACTCACCTCAGCTCAGCCCTCTTCCAGAATCACTTTCCTGGACACCCAGGGGTCTGCCGGGAATTCGAGCTGTCCCTAGAAGCAAGGCTCTGCATGCTGAAGTCTGCAGAGCACCCATGGCCTCAGGGCATAATGTCTTCCTTTTCATTCCACAAAGTCATCCTGGGTCTAGAGCGTGTCTGTGTCTTCCGTGTTAAAGTTACAGTCAAGTTTTCTTGTTCCGACCCCTCCATCTGTTGCAACCCCCAGATTGTGTACAAGGATGACCTCACCTGGCTGAAAGGCATTGGTTGCTACGTCTGGGACACCCCTGAGATTCTCCACGCCAAGCATGCTTACGATCTACGCAATGACGTGAGTTCACCTTGATTTTTGGTTTTTGGTTGTTTCAAGTATGCTTCCTTCCCTGTGTGGTCTAGAGTCAAGGGGAAAGGACGTCAAATACAGACACTGTCATACCCAACTGTGTCTGAAGTGGTGCTGAGGATGGCTGAGCTGGAGGAAGATGCTGAAGAGTAGAGTGGCCATTTCTCAGGAATGCAGACAATGCAGATGAGCTGTCCCATTGTCCCCTGGTGCAGAAAGGACTCCTGGTTCTTCTCGCCACCTTCTGAATGATTTTGGATATATTAATGAGCAGAAATGGTATGGACCTAACAGAAGCAGAAGATATTAAGAAGAGGTGGCAAGAATACACAGAAGAACTGTACAAAAAGGATCTTCATGACCCGGATAATCATGATGGTGTGATCACTCATCTAGAACCAGACATCTTGGAATGTGAAGTCAGGTGGGCCTTAGAAAGCATCACTACGAACAAAGCTAGTGGAGGTGATGGAATTCCAGTAGAGCTATTTCAAATCCTGAAGGATGATGCTGTGAAAGTGCTGCACTCAATATGCCAGCAAATTTGGAAAACTCAGCAGTGGCCACAGGACTGGAAAAGGTCAGTTTTCATTCCAATCCCAAAGAAAGGCAGTGCCAAAGAATGCTCAAACTACCGCACAGTTGCACTCATCTCACACACTAGTAAAGCTAGCTAGTAAAGCTAAGCTTCAGCAATATGTGAACCGTGAACTTCGTGATATTCAAGCTGGTTTTAGAAAATATAGAGGAACCAGGAATCAAATTGCCAACATCCGCTGGATCATGGAAAAAGCAAGAGAGTTCCAGAAAAACATCTATTTCTGCTTTATTGACTATGCCAAAGCCTTTGACTGTGTAGATCATAATAAACTGGAAAATTCTGAAAGAGATGGGAATACCAGACCACCTAACCTGCCTCTTGAGAAATCTGTATGCAGGCCAGGAAGCAACATTTAGAACTGGACATGGAACAACAGACTGGTTCCAAATAGGAAAAGGAGGACATCAAGGCTGTATATTGTCACCCTGCTTATTTAACTTATATGCAGAGTACATCATGAGGAACGCTGGGCTGGAAGAAACACAAGCTGGAATCAAGATTGCCAGGAAAAATATCAATAACCTCAGATATGCAGATGACACCACCCTTATGGCTGAAAGTGAAGAGGAACTAAAAAGCCTCTTGATGAAAGTGAAGGAGGAGAGCGAAAAAGTTGGCTTAAAGCTCAACATTCAGAAAATGAAGATCATGGCATCCGGTCCCATCACTCCATGGGAAATAGATGGAGAAACAGTGGAAACAATGTCAGACTTTATTTTTTTGGGCTCCACAATCACTGCAGATGGTGATTGCAGCCATGAAATTAGAAGACGCTTACTCCTTGGAAGAAAAGTTATGACCAACCTAGATAGCATATTCAAAAGCAGAGCCATTACTTTGCTAACAAAGGTCCGTCTAGTCAAGGCTCTGGTTTTTCCAGTAGTCATGTATGGATGTGAGAGTTGGACTGTGAAGAAAGCTGAGCACTGAAGAATTGATGCTTTTGAACTGTGGTGTTGGAGAAGACTCTTGAGAGTCCCTTGGACTACAAGGAGATCCAACCAGTCCATTCTGAAGGAGATCAACCCTGGGATTTCTTTGGAAGGAATGATGCTAAAGCTGAAACTCCAGTACTTTGGCCACCTCATGCGGAGAGTTGACTCATTGAAAAAGACTCTGATGCTGGGAGGGATTGGGGGCAGGAGGAGGAGGGGACGACCGAAGAGGAGATGGCTGGATGGCATCACTGACTCGATGGACACGAGTTTGAGTGAACTCCAGGAGTTGGTGATGGGCAGGGAGGCCTGGCATGCTGCGATTCATGGGATCGCAAAGAGTCGGACACGACTGAGCGACTGAACTGAACTGAATGAGCACATAATTCCTATTGTTAGAAAGATCTCATTTATTAGGACTCTGTGATGCTATAGACAGGATCTATTTGTAAGGAGAGGATTTGCTAGGCAAGGTAATACTATAATCAAGATTTTAGTGAGAAAGCTTAAATATTCCTGGGAAGGCAGTTGTCAAGTCTCCTAGAAGAGTCTAGACTATCCATGTGACTATAAGCATTGATTACGCTGATTGTTATAAAATTCAGGGCTAATGTATGTGCATGCCATGAGCTAAAAGCAACCAATCTCTATGTGAAAACCAACAATTTCAGATATACTGAATGGTCTAACACAGGCTTATTTTGTTTCTTCCTTTTGACAGATCAAGTACAAAGCTCACGTGCTGAAAACTAGGAACAATTACAAGTTGGTTACTGACACTCCTGTCTACGTTCAGGCTGTCAAAAGTGGGAAACAACTAAGTGACGTAAGTGCCCACTGGAGAAGTTACTTCAGGAGAGTAAAACAGGGCCACCCACTAGCAGAAGCGGGAAGAACGAAAGTCAGGGCAGGCCAGGCCATTTCTCAGTCGGAGACCAGTGTTGGTGCCTTAGAAAGTACTGTTCTTCTCTGGTTTCCTAAAACCTGATGTGTTCCATTCGTTTCCTGGGGTGGCATTGTAAGTAATCCAAGTTTATGAAATCCTTAGTGTTTTAGAACTTCCCAGGTTGCTTTTTATATCCTTGTGTCATGAGCAATGGTTTATGGCTCATAGTCTCAGCTTTCTAATTCACTTAGTGCTCACTGTGGTAAGAAAGATCCCCTGGAGGAGTGCATGGCAACCCACTCCAGTATTCTTGCCTGGAGAATCCCATGGACAGTCCATAGCATTGCAGATAGTTGGACTTGACTTAGCACATGTGCATGCATGATAAGATGGAGAGAAGAGGGTCTCTGCAGTTACTGATGAGGCCTCTAGCACATGTAATCCTATAGAGAGGCACTGAATCCCCTGAGCCACAGCATCCTTATGTGGACCGCAGGAAAGTGGATGGAAAACACCTGTGTGATAGCACAGTGGTACGGAGCGGGCTGCCCCCTTTTCACTAACCCCACAGGTTAATAAGCAAATATTAAACCCCACCAGTGAGTGAGAACGTGGAAACCTTTTATTGTGGAACTTGTGGTGGTAAAACACCCACTCTTCCTCTTCATATGCCTGAGCTGACTCTTCCACTGATTTCTCAGTGTGGGATCCACACACTGGCCCTATTCCATTGGACAAGGCCCAGTATTAGAGATAGAGTTTCTGAGGCAAAGGGAGCAGGTGCCATCTTTATATTAAGAGACTTGGACTTGCATTTACTTAGCTTCTTTTAACCCTGAGGCCACAGTGCAGTCCACTCACTCTGCTTCTCTCTGCATCCAGGCTGTCTACCACTATGACTACGTGCACAGCATCAGAGGCAGAGTGGCTCCAACCACAAAAACCGTGGATCTGGATCGGGCCCTTCATGCGTACAAGCTCCAGAGTGAGGTGAGCAGTGAGAGATGCGCAGACTGCCTGGCAGAAACCCAGGACGAGGGCCAGGCCTCTGTAGAAGTGGCCTCTCCTGGGCATCCTCAGCCTGACCTTGTAAATCATAAAGACTGTTCCAGTCACATGAGCTAAGCAAAACAGAAAAACAGTGTGTCACCTGTCTGCCCTCTTGGCTGAGAGCAAGCAGTGGGCATTTTTGGAACAGTGCATACATGGAAGAGGATCAGTCAACTGTCCCTGCTCTCAGAAAGCTTGCAGTCCAAGACGAGGACAGAGGCGAGGCATGTAGTCATCGAAGACTGCACAGTCAGGAATAAAGCCAAAGGCTGCCGTCAGGCTTCAGAAGAGAAAGAGGCTGGGTTCCACTCGTCTGGTGTCAGGAAGGTCCTCTGGAGAAGGGAATGGCACCCACTCCAGTATTCTTGCCTGGGAAATCCCATGAACAGAGGAGCCTGCTGGGCTACAGTCCATGGAGTCGTGAAAGAGTCAGACGCAGCTCAGAGAATAACACTTTCACCTTCTCAGTGTTACATTGGTCTCAAGGTTAATGCCTTTCTCCTGTATTGAATGTTAAAAGTAATTTGATTTTTAATATTTTAAGTACTAGTCTTATTTCCTATACCTCTCCTGAGAGAAAGACTATTTAAAATCACAGATAGAAACTCCTTTCCTCCTCCTGCATGGAATATGAGCCTCCCGACCCAACAGCCTAACATCAAGACATTGTGTTTATGGGGCTCTGAGGGCTCCCAAAGATGTGTCTTATAATTGCTACTATCTCAGGATTGGTGACGGCTTGAATATCAGCTTGATGAGGCTTCCCTGGTGGCTCAGAGGTTAAAGCGTCTGCCTCCAATGCGGGAGACCCGGGTTCGATCCCTGGGTCAGGAAGATCACCTGGAGAAGGAAATGGCAATCCACTCCAGTATTCTTGCCTGGAGAATCCCATGGACAGAGAAGCCTAGTAGGTTACAGTCCATGGGGTCGCAAAGAGTTGGACACGACTGAGCGACTTCCCCCTTGGATATCAGCTAACCGTAGGGTTAACCACAGAGGTGGCACTGGCTGGCTGTTTACTTTTCCCAGATTATTGCTGGATGCTATTCTGTGAACCAGGCATATGTTTAGAAATAGAGGTATTTTCTTTAAGCCTCTTCACTCATTGCTCTTTTTAAAAATATATATGTTGAGTAATTTAATATGTATGGATGTGAGAGTTGGACTAGAAAGAAAGCTGAGTGCTGAAGAATTGATGCTTTTGAACTGTGGTGTTGGAGAAGACTCTTGAGAGTCCCTTGGACTGCAAGGAGATCCAACCAGTCCATCCTACAGGAGATCAGTCCTGGGTGTTGATTGGAAGGACTGATGCTGAAGCTGAAACTCCGATACTTTGGCCACCTGATGCGAAGAGCTGACTCATCTGAAAAGACCCTGATGCTGGGAAAGATTGAGGGCAGGAGGAGAAGAGGACGACTGAGGATGAGATGATTGGATGGCATCACTGACTCAGTGGACATGGGTTTGGGTGGACTGCAGGAGCTGGTGAAGGACAGGGAGGCCTGGAGTGCTGCAGTTCATGGGGTTGCAAAGAGTCCGACACGACTGAGCAACTGAACTGAATTTAATTCATTGCTTGACTCTTAGAATTTACTTAATTCCTTCTTAAAATCAATTCAGTGAGTGTAAGTAGATTGAAAACCTAACACAAGCTGGAAATAATCTGTTTAACTTAGATCCATCATTTGACATAGTTGTCATTTAACTTGCTCTTCTTCATCCTGGCAGAATCTATACCGAAAAGCTGGCCTGCATGCCCTGCCCACTGGATACAGGCTTCCAGTCGACACCCCTCACTTCAAACACACCAAGGACACCCGATACATGAGCAGCTATGTGAGTGGTCTCCTCCTGTTGAGATGGGGCTTAAAGTAGGAAGGAGGATACTAATATTTATTAGTAGCCTATTTTCATCCCCTTAATCACACTCTGAAGTTTCAGCATGATACAATGGTGAGAGGAAATTCCCTGGTGGTTCACTGGTTAGGACTTGTCCCTTTCACTGAGAGGGAGATGGATTTATTCCCTGGTTGGGAGACTAGGATCTTTCATGTCGTACAGTGAGGCCAAAAAAAAGATGGAATTAAAATAGTTTTTTTAAAAAATGATGGTAGCAGGGAAGGGGAGATGGTGTATTTTCTAGGCGTGTTGCTCCTGCAGTTCAGCAGAGTCTGATTAGCATGACGGGTTAGTAAACGACTTTCATGGGGTTCTATTTGCATGACGCAGTTACCTTGGCTCAGAGATCATGGCTGCCATAATGCTTCTGATTCTGTTGGCCTTAGCACAGAAACATCCTGAACTATCTCAAATCACCTACTGGAAATGCCCCTTCATATGTGCACTCCTGCTGTGTGGTGATAGTATAGTCTGCCTTTTGCAAAATCTTGTTATAAAAAAATACAACTTCACCGTGTGTTCCTTTGAAAAGAAAGACTCTGATACTTGCCTCATGACTGACCTGCTGTGCCCATTTCCTAGAAAGCTCGGAGGGTACTTAGGTTCTCATTACCCACAGCTTTCCCAGGCATTACCGCTAATAGCAGCTTTTCCCACTGGTGTCAGGTTGGGATGTAATGAGCAGACCTGGAGAGGCATTGTCTATCCTGGTGACTCTGGCCTTCAGGCCATACCCACAAACCAGCCATCAACTCAAAAATGAAAGCTTCCTTCCATATTGCCCTCCAGAGCCCTGGCAGTTGAACCTACTGACCAGTGAAGTCCCACAGCCAGTGGCCCAATAATATGGTTTCCAAAGCAAAGTCACAGATTTAATGATCTAACATCATTGTTTTCAACAGTTTATGAAGTTGTTCATCCATCAGTCTTAAAATCAGTCTCTCATTTCTGCTTTGCACATTCTTAATTTCCTAACCATATTGGGACAAAAATTACAGGTTTTTTGTTGTGTTTTGCCTACCAGCTTACAGATTTAATCTAGGCAACCATGAACTGTATTCCTTTCTGGATCTGGCTTTATTAGCCAACAAAATGATTTTCAAGACTTAGATTATTAGAGAAATTTTGTCAATGATTTTTTTCCATGCTTAATGCTTAGAGAGTAGTCTTCAAATGAAAGTGACAACGCTCTTCCATTTGACAAATGTGATGCTTCCTCTTTGTTCATCCATCAGAGATCTCATTCTCACTTTGCTTTTGCAGTTTAAGTACAAAGAAGTTTATGAACACATGAAGGCATATGGGTACACACTTGGACCCAATGATGTCCCGTTTGTCAACGTCCGGAGGGTCAACAGCGTTACCAGCGAGGTACTGTGACTGTTAATTCTGTGAGGAGTTTCAAAGACCAGGGCTTTGTTTGCGGTGCATTAAGAATTAGTTGTATTTCCTCTACAAACTGTAATTTATCAGCCAGGAATAAGGGGATCCTTCCTGTCATCATTTTGGTACTGGTATCCTATGGCAATATTTTATGTATTTAGTAATGCCTTTGTTAGGACCCACCCATCCATAGATTATGATGCAAATTAATTGCTTCCTTTGACATTTGTATTAAAAATCTTTAATAAGGTTGCATACTAGTCTGATTCATGAGCCTGAATAGTTTTCTAAGTGAACTATTGGTTTGAATATCTAACCCTACTTTACAGCCATCTGATAGAAAGTGGAAGCCTGTGTTTCCGATTTTTCATGCAAGTAAAATAAATATCATTTTCTATGTTTTTCTAATTTCAATCACTTTCTGTAGCTTAATCTTGCCTTTCATGGCTGTTTAAATATGTGAAATATTTGGTTAATGTCCAGATGCTCTCATCATCCTTAACACCTGGAATGGTTTTCTCCCCAATGCAGAGACTGTATCGACAACTATACCACAAACTGAAGGACAAGATCCACACCACTCCCGACACGCCTGAAATCCGCCAAGTCAAGAAGACTCAAGAGGCTGTCAGCGAGGTGGGTATTTTCTTAGGAGAGAGGGGAGGCCATGGAACCCAAGGATGAAGGTCAACCACTGGTCTCTAATCTATGTGTTTATGGGCATCTCCCCTGTAGCTGATTTACAAGTCAGACTTCTTCAAGATGCAAGGCCATATGATCTCGCTGCCGTACACACCCCAGGTGCTCCACTGCCGCTACGTGGGCGACATCACCAGCGATGTAAGCATCTCACAAGGGTCTTTCTGGGGGACTCTTAACAAGAAGCAGGCTTGCTCTCCACATGGAAGCCAGCCAGGCTTTGAGCAGCCTTTTGCCCTGAGTGCTTGTAAACTTGAGTGTACAACTTGGAGGTAAATTGTGTGGAAGCAGGACCCCACATTTCTCCAAGTGGTAAGAGGACCACTTGGGAGATACAGGAATTGCTGACCACCGTTCTACGTTCAACACCAAATCATTACCAGCACGTCATTCCACGTGGCCTCTGTCCTAGGCGCATTAGTGTCTTCCTCTTGCTTACCACTACCCCCACGCCCTTTCACCACTTCCTAGTGTCGCTTTCTCCCCCCTTGAATGTTTCCTTCTCATAGAAGACCACTCCATTTAATCTTTGGTATTTTTCATCCATATAATAATAAAATAATAGCCATGTCCTCTTTTCAGGTCAGGGTTAGCAATTTAAAATTTAAAACCCTGTGATTTACTTGAGTTCAAGCAAACACAGAGGACGAGGTGGATGTGCTGAACCAAAATGAAGGGCTTTCAGTATAAAAGTATCACTGCTCCGTCTTAATTGTTCTTGTTTTGAATTTGCTCACAACCAGCTATATTTCTGTGTTTGTGACACAGATCAAATACAAAGAGGACCTGCAGATCCTGAGGGGACTGAGCTGCTTCCTGTACGACACTCCAGACATGGTCCGCTCCCGGCACCTGCGGAAGCTCTGGGTAAGTGTCCCCACAGCTCTGCCTGCACAGCTTCACAGGCTGGACAGGAAGAATCTTTGTCTATAGCTTCTGTTAAGGGGAAATTTGCCCTCAACCCACTGAGCAAGTCATGACTCACTTAAGATGATGTGTGCCTCCTGTAAAAGGTAGTGAACTTAGTGAAGTGACGATGAATTGTTCTCGGTCCTGCCTGGGAAGACACCCAGGACACAGAGAGGGTCAGCACGGCTTGCACGTGCCCACCATTTGAAAGACAACGCGTGACCACGACATGCAATTCCTCAAGCGATTAATCGACTTGCATTCCCATTGTTGCCTTCTTAAGTCTCATTACCTGTACACCGACAAGGCAAGGAAGATGCGAGACAAATACCAGGTGGTGCTCGACACTCCAGAATACAGAAAAGTGCAGGAACTGAAGACACATCTGAGCGAGGTAAGTCGTCCGTCACCATGTGGGCCTCATTCCTCTAGTGGTCTTTTTCAGGTCATTGTACTAGGCCCAGACCTCCTTCTGCCTTTAATTGCAGAGTGTAGCCACCCTGTGCAAACAGGTTGGTTGACCTCACTTTGCCTCAGTTTACTTATTTTGTCCCTTTTTAATAAGGTGAGGCTGTTGATACTTGCCCTACCTATAGCGGAACATTTGCATGATTTTGTAGATTAGAGAGTCCTGTCTTACACCACTGTCACAGTCTCCAAACTGAAGTTATTTCTAAACTTTCTCTGTCATTAATCCCTGCTGTCAGGACTCTAATCGTGGCAGTGTTATCAATGGCTGTCTTCTCCGCTGCCCTCTCAAGTTCCAAAAGACTCCGTTTCATTTTCATCTGCCCTGCCTCGCACTAAGGCTCCTGACTGATTGCAGTTAGCTGTGCACAGGTGTGACCCTTTCTCCTATGTTGGTCCGTTGAAGATTGGCCCCCCATCTTATTTCCACGTGTATCCTATAATGCTTTGGTCATAACAGATGTCCATGTTTGCCAGGGACTGAAAGGTGCTCCCTAGAGATAAGGTCATCCCACAGACGTAAATGGTCAGTGGGCCGTTCTCATTCAACCCGGTTTGTCTTGCGGCCTTATTCGTCAGACTCCATCCAGTTGTCAGGTCGCCTCAGCAGCTCTCCTTTCTCGGTAACTCTGATGTGTGCTGATTCGGAATGACTGATGTTCTTAGCCTTAGAGGAGCCCTGGAAGACCACGCGTTGTCTTTGGTGGAGAGGAGCTGCGGCCTCCTCCGCTCGGAGTGAGCCAGGGTGGAGGATGAGTCAGCCTTCAGCTGTTACAGTGCTGCCCTGGGCGCGCTTGCTTCCCTGAGTGCTTCCCTCTGTCGTTTCAGCCAGTGCGGCACTCGGATACGAATGCATGTGGGGTTTCCCCCCTCTGTAAAGGGACCTCTCCACTCTGGCTAAGTATCAGAATCATCTCTGAAATATTTTAAAACTGCCCTTGAGTGGACTCCAATCCCAAGCCCCACGCTAGACTCTGATTCTCTGTCTGGATATCTGTGTGCGTTTAGCTGCTCCGTAGATGGTTCTAATATTCAGCCAGCACTGGAAACCACTGTAAAGTATTACATCTCTCTTCCAGCCACCAAATAATTCAGTTGTTTGGGAACTTAAAGTGCTTGTTGGTATCTTTGAAATACCTTTACTTCTCTTTGCTGTCTGGGTTCAGAATTATGCATATTATGCAACAACATTGAGGAAGAAAAATAGGCATTTTTTTTTAGTAGTGCAATTTCTCTCACGCTTGCCTCACTGTAGAATGACCTGGCTTGAGAAAATATCAATTCGAGCTACTGCCTTGGATTCAGGTCTGGGGTAGAGCCTGCAAATTGCACTTAATAAGGGCTTTGGGGGGTTCTTTGTTAATTGAAGGATAATGGCTTTACAATATTGGTTTTGTTTCTGCCATACATCAACAGGAATCAGCCATAGGTGTACATAGGTCCCCTCCCTCTTGAACCTTGCTCCCAACTCCCATCCATCCCACCCCTCCAGGTTGTTACAGAGCCCCGGTTTGAGTTCCCTGTGTCGTACAGCAAATTTCCACTGGCTCTCTGTTTTACATATGGTGGTGTATATGTTTCCATGCTACCTCTCCATTCATCTCACCCTCTCCTTCCTCCCCACCTCTCCTTCCTCCCCAAGGACTTTGGGGTTTTTAAAGATCAGGAAAGTTTTGGAAACACTGCCTTAGTAAAAAGTTGATGACCCAAATTTCAACTTACTGATTTTGGAGGCATCTTTAAATTGTGCAACTTTTTGACACGTATTTATTTGTAGTGCTGGGAAGCAGAGATGTTGTCCAAAGGAGCATAAACAATGCATACCATACAATGCATACCTAAGTACAGGGAAAATATGCTTCAAAGAGAATTATAGAAATGGCATGGAGGCGAGTCTTAGTTCCAAATTTACTTCCATTTTGTCATGTGACCTTATCTAATTCACTTCAACACCCCAATTTCCTGAGCTAGAGAATTAGACTAGATGGTGATTTGGGCTTCTTTAACCATAAAATTCCATGATTTTGTGGATTTGACTTATTCAAAAATTTGGCCTGGGAGAAAGAGTAAATTTCTATTTTATCTCCTTTCTTTCAGTAGTAACACCAAAAACAGCCCCAAGCAAATGAGCTAAATTTGGTTTCAACTTGTACTTACATATAATTTAGATGTAAGGAAATGGACATGAACATACATATGTGTATATATATTATTTATTTCCTACGTTTTATCTGTTCAACCAGAATTTTTATCCATGATTAGGATAAATTAGGATTTATTCTCCATGTAGACTTTCTAGTTTGCCTTATTATATTAAATAATACAAAATAGCCTCAATATTTACTAGTAGGCTATTATTTTTCAGATCTTTTGTCTAAATACAAGGTGATACTGGGATGACCCAGAGGGATGGGATGGGGAGGGGGGGTTCAGGATGAGGAACACATGTACACCCGTGGCGGATTCATGTTGATGTATGGCAAAACCAATACAATATTGTAATTAGCCTCCAATTNAATATTTACTAGTAGGCTATTATTTTTCAGATCTTTTGTCTAAATACAAGGTGATACTGGGATGACCCAGAGGGATGGGATGGGGAGGGGGGGTTCAGGATGAGGAACACATGTACACCCGTGGCGGATTCATGTTGATGTATGGCAAAACCAATACAATATTGTAATTAGCCTCCAATTAAAATAAATATATTAAAAAAAAATCTGGTGGTTCCAGAAAAAGGCTAAATAAATAAATACATACAAGGTGATAAAAGGATGATAAACTAAGCTTCTGCATTCCATGGGCTAATAATCTCTGAGAAGAAGCAGAAATCAATAGGATAAGTCATATCCTACAGGAATGATCACGACAGTATGGACTCTACGAGTTCTTCAGGCATATAAAACAGGGAAGAAAATTCTAGGTAGAAAGTATTTGAAATGGGCCATAATGAGTTCTAGAAACTGGGACTGGCTTCAGATAGCACATGGGGAATATGGAAGACTGTTGGGAAATGAGAGTGGAGACCTAGAATAGACAGGCCAGGTTATGAAGACTTGTGGTTGGTATATTAATGATCTTGGACTTGATGAGAAGTCACTGAAGAATTAATTATTTCTGAGCAGCATAGTCTGAACATTAAGACCTACTTAGTTCTGAACTTTAAGAAAATGTTTTTCTCAGGCTTTTTAAAGATGGGTAAGCCCTGTGAAGTGTCTAGTAGAGGATTTGGGAAGGTGGTTTAGAGGCTCTTAAGGATCTGTAGTAACAAGCAGTACAGGAGGCTGAACTAGGGTATTGGCAGTGGGAAAGGAAAAGAAGATCATATTTAGGAACTATCACAAAGTTAGGAGTCCAGGATTCATGACTGTTTTGACGTGCAGATGAGGGAAAAGGGGTCTAGAATGACTCCCCAAGTTTCTGGCCTGTGTGGCGGGGATATCAAGGAGCTATTTAACAAAATTTGGAAGCCATCAATCTCAGACTGATGGTTGAGGTCCCGGATACAGAGGAGGTTATAAAGAATGTATAGGGTAAAAGGGGGCAAGCCAACACTTAACTCCAGCTAATAGCTGTCCCTGGGGGAGTGCAGAACCATAGAAGGAAGCTGAGAAGTGCCTAGAAAGATGGGAGGCCACCTAGGGGAGAATAGAGGAATGGAAGGCAGAGAACAGAGTTTAGGAGTGAGATTGCTGAGCAGTTACAGTTGCTGCAGAGAAACATTCTAGGATTTGGCAACTGTAATGTTTGCAGTAGTCTTAATGAAATTCACTTCCTTGGAGTGGTTGGATGGCAGCTAAACTATTCCCTTGAGAAGTTAATCAAAGGTGAAAAGAAGAACACATAGTCTGCTTGGTAGTTAAAGAAAGAAATAAGGCCTTTGGCAGAAGTTGGAAAAGACTTGATGAAAAGAGGGACTTGGGTCTGTCTGTAGAAGAAGGGAGCAGGCTGGAACATCAGAAGGGCTGAAGGTTTAGAGGGGCAGGGCCCTAGAAGGCATGGGTGAGAAGGGGGCAAGAACACAGCAGGAGGCTGGACACTTGAACAGGCTGCAGAATGTCTTTAATTTTGATACAGGGAAAGAGAAAAGGAGGGGGTAAATGAAGTATTGGCTTGTTGGACAGAAGTTGAGGCTGTCGCAGTGGGAGGGCCCCTGCTTTGTCTCTGAAGTCAGCAATCAAGGCATCTGCGGGGCACAGGACGTGTCAAGGAAACAGAATGATGGTTATCACTGTTTTATGTCCAGCTCGTGTACAGAGCATCTGGAAGGAAGCAGAAGTCAGTCTTCACTTCAGTTCCTGATACACCTGATCTCATAAGAGCCAAGAGAGGGCAGAAGCTTCAGAGTCAGGTAGTAATCATGCATGAAGATTCAGAAACCTCCCGGGCTGGCACCACGGGGAGTGTGGGTGTGCGTGTAGAGGGGTGGTTCTTTGTTCCTGGCCACTCCTGTCAGTAGCAGACCCTCAGACTTGGTGGTCCTGATGAAGCCCCACGCCCTTTAACTTCAAGAAGCTGTTTTCTCGGGGGGCAGTTGTCACTATGGTTAGGTTTCACATGAGCAGGTAATGCCAAGCCATCTATTCTAAGTTCTATACAATTTTAATCATTGGATGAGTGGTCCGTGGACTCCAGGTGCTGAAAATAAAATTTTAAAATTTGTTCCATAGAACCTATCTTTTGTCCAGAGACAAATGAGACCACATTTCATGCATTCAGGCAAAAATGGGGGAAAATATGTTGAGGAATCTATCAGGATCTTCTCATTCTTCTGTTGGCATTTTATCACATGTGTTTAGATTAAACTGTACTCAGCAATAAGAATGTTAGATAACTAGAGTGCGTACCTGTGTTTCTTAACATGAGGCAGAGAAATAAACAGAAACATATGTAACAAACAAAAGGACAAAAACAGGTAAATACTGCCCTTCCATTTTAGGGTTAGAAATGAGTAAAGAGGACTGAATACTATGTATGGTGTTGTATCTCTATAACATCTGATCCCTATTCTTATTATTTAGTATTTGTATGTTGAACTCGCCACCAAAGAAAGACCCCATCATCATGCTGGAAACCAGACCACAGCCCTGAAGCACGCCAGACATGTGAAGGACATGGTCAGTGAGGTGAGTTGGGAATTCAGCACTGAGGCACTGGGCAAAGAAAACAAATCCTTCATTCAAACCTTCACCTGCTGCCTCTGATCAGAGAGCTCCTTTCTGATACTGTGCTCAGTAGTATCAAGACACAGAAGGCAGAGCTATTCTCTTAACGAGCATTATCCATTGTGTCCCTAGACTGGATCTGTGACATGGTTGTGAATTAGGAATGATGAACACTCCTGAGCTTAAATTTCTCTCTTCCATCTTTCTTAGAACAAGTACAAGATTCAGTATGAAAAGATGAAGGACAAGTACACTCCGGTTCCAGACACGCCAATCCTCATCAGAGCCAAGAGGGCTTACTGGAACGCCAGTGACGTATGCACCTCTCCCTTCTTCCTTCTGCTGTGAGGGTGCAGCCGAGGTGGTGGTACCTAACAAGCATGAGATATTATAGTCACATCTGTAATTCAAAGTCCTGCCTCACACATGAATCAGGAAAAAAACGAAAACACAAAGGCCAAACAAACAGGCACAAACAATACCCATTTGGCAAAGTCGCTAAGAATAATGCTGGGAGATCCTGAAAACCTACTGCTTTTCTCGTTACTCTAGAGATACTTGATGACTAATTGTTATTTATCCATAAAAATGCTGCCCTTGGAGCCAGCCAAACACAGTTTCAAATCCTGATGCTATGATTTGCCTGCTGTACGACTCTATATAATTTACCTATTTTTTCTGAGACTCTTTTCTTGTATTTGGAATGAGGATAAGAATTGTGATAATTAAATTAGACTAAATTTCAGGATAATGGTACGCATTTTAAAAATAGTACTGGTCTCTTAGTTGACATTCAGAAAATATTTGTTCCTCTTTTGATTGCTAAGTCATGTGAATGATACATTTATTAGAATTAGGAAAGACAGATTTTCATCTCCCATACCATATGATCAAGGACAAGAGTGTCTTTCAATGGTAATGAGATTTTCTGTTAATGAAGATATGAAATAAATCAACCCTGGGTAGATGGCTGGTCCTGACCAGTTTTGTGTCCCAGAAACCAACTGTGAATTCATTGCACCTGTTCAGATAACAAGTAACAACCCCATCACCCTCAACTCAGCAACATAACTCTAGGATTTCAAGGCATCCTAGCTATGTACAGTGATCCCTAAATTGAAATGTGAAAAGGTACAGCAAATTGGGACAATATCTCAGGTCTATAATTTTGTCATAAATTTTCACTTGCAGCTAAAAGGGGTCTGCTAGTTGGAAAAAGGCCATGTCAGTGTGCTTAAAATATAAGCTGAGAAAATTGTAGTGTGAAAGTGTTGGGCACTCAGTTGTGTCCAACTCTTTGACACCGTGGACTGTAGCCCGCCAGTCTCCTCTGTCCGGGGAATTCTCTAGGCAAGCATACTGGAGTGGGTAGCCTTCCTCTTCTCCAAGGGATCTTCCTGACCCAGGGATCCAACCTTAGGTCTCCCACATTGTGGGCAGCGTTTTCACCGTCTGAACCACCAGAGAAAATCATATGCTAACCTCAAAATCAATTTGCTTGGGTATTTTTTGTCTTATTGTGACATCCCCATCTTTATCACTTCAAGGTTACTGTTGAATATTAATTTGAACCAAATTTACTCTGCATCACCACTTCTCAGAGATGTCCACACAGTGAAGTTGGCCCCTGCAGCTCCTTTTACACCAGTGTAACAAGGGTGGTATCTCACATTAAGTTCAGCCTCTCTACCATGGCTATCCCCTCAAGTAGAGCAAAATGATCTCAAGAGATGACCCATCTGAAAAACAAAGGAATCCTTCAATATGTGTTTGCTCAGCTACCCAGAAAGGAAGGATTTTTTGAGGCTGAAAACGGTGTGCTGAGAGAAGTATTCATTTAGTGTAAATGAGATGACTCTTCTGTGATATTTTTAGGCTAAAATCAGAGCTATATCTTTTGAAACATCACAAAGATAGAGATTATAATGAAATCAAATTTCAGGATTGCTCCATGGAGAAGACATTTTAATACCAGGAGTTAAAACTAAATCTTTCTTCTTTTTCCATGTACATTAGTAGGTCGTGGGCTCAACAAAGTTATGCTTTTTTTTTTTTTCCTTCTCCTCCCAAATGAGCTTTTGGTTTGTTCATTTTACATTTAAGTAAACTTTTTAAGTACTTGTAGATTTACAGAAAAGCTGTAGCAATAGTATAGTACCGAGTTCCCACATAGCCTACACCCAGGGCCCTATTGTTAACAGCCTACATTACCATGGGACATAAGTCACAAGCCAATATTGATACATTGTTTTTAACTAAATTCCATACTTTATGGCAAGTTTCATTAGTTTTCTCCTAAAGTCCTTTTCCAGGATGTGAAAGAGCTTTTTGACCTCTTATTCAAGAGAAAAATAAGAAATAAGACAAGAGAATTCAAGGTTAAAAGAGCTTAGTTATATAATTTGGTCATTTTTCACAATCCATGTGCTTTTTCTCTTTCCAGCTACGCTATAAAGAAACATTTCAAAAGACCAAAGGGAAATACCACACTGTGAAGGATGCGCTAGACATCGTTTACCATCGCACAGTCACAGACCACATCAGCAAAGTACGTCCCTGCTTATTTCTGCTTGTGTTGGACTTAGTAACCACAGTCATTTTAAAAAGTATCCTCCCTTTCCTAAAACTCTCTGGAAACAAGTAGATTTTTTTCCGTTAACTTTGGATAGGATGTTAAAACTGTCCCTGTGGTTTTACAGATAAAATACAAGGAGAACTACATGAGCCAGCTGGGAATCTGGAGGTCCATTCCTGATCGCCCTGAGCATTTCCACCATCGGGCAGTCACTGATGCAGTTAGTGATGTGAGTTGTGAAATCTGTTTTTACACATAAATTCATATGCCCACATGACTTGTCAAATCAAACACTGTATAACAACTGGTTGAAACCTGACTTTTAGCTCTTGTGTATGGAAGTTTAAGGCCTAACACTCACTGCTGAATAAGTGAGCTTCAACTTGGGGGACAGAACAATGTATTCAAATTTATCAGCCTAATTTTTCTTTTAAATGTGTTACATCATATTACATGCCTGGAAGTGGTATACTTCATCTAAACAATAACCTGTTTTTGATCTACTGAAGAGACTACTTCATGAAGCAATTAAGACACATAACAATGCTCATTTAGAAAGAAATTTTAGTTCTTTATATGAAAATACAGCTGCCAGCTTAATGATATACTCTCTAGGAAAGTATGCCTGTTAAATTTGAATTGCTTTAATTGGTATTGAAATGAAAATTCCCATGTGCAGTACAATATACCATAGAGTGGGCAACAATCAGTATTAATGGAAATGCCTCTTAAATAATTATTTCAGTACTTTATTACTCCATCTATCTCACAGTCAGAGTTTCGATTTGTTCTACTTTCGTTGATCCTAACCTACTGCTATTTGGAGGTAGGTTCTTAAAACTCTTTGATGTTCTTCTCCCAGGTGAAATATAAATCAGATTTGACCTGGCTTAAAGGCATTGGTTGCTATGCCTATGATACTCCTGACTTTACTCTGGCTGAAAAGAACAAGACTCTCTACAGCAAGGTACGTATCTACTCAGGGATAATGGCCGCATCTGTGCAGCGTACTCCACTGCCCCCGAGGGTGCTAGCACTGCGGAAACAGCGCTCATGTTTCCATCTCGGTCCTTGCTTCTAGACCCTAAAGTAGGAACATACTGTGTTATTCACTCTACTCAGGAATATTTTAGTACTGACCTCATTGACAACAGTCATCATTTATTTATATCATTCCTTGGAATTTGATAAAAGGCCATCTCAGTACAACTCCTCATGGCTCTTCCAGAATTTCCTTCTAGTAATATGTCTCTGGATGATTTGATATGGCAGCAAATATAAAGTGAGATCATTTTAATTCACAAACTTAACATGTGACTTGAAGCAAATAACTGTTTTTTATGGCCTCATTTTCCTACTTACAAAATAAAGCAGTCAGATTAGTTTCCTTTGAGTTATAAAATAGAAGTCAGCAAATTTCTCTGAAAGGTGCCAGATAGTAAATAGTTTAGACTTTGTGGACCATGTTCATTCTGTTGCATATTCTTTGTTACAGTCCCTAAAGATTATTAAAAAAAAAATTGTCTAGTTCATGGGGCTATTTAAAAACAGGTAGAGGTCTAGATGCTAGCATATTCTTACCCTAAAATGTTGTAATTATCTGATTAATTCCTGGAAAACTACTTCTAATTGAAGAATTAAAAACTGCCTTCACGTACACACGGAAATACCTTCAAAGTAAAATAATTATCACTGTAAATATTGAAACAAAGAAGAAACTGATTTTAATTTTTACCCAATATAGGAATAGATCCATTTGACGTCTATTCAATGCAAGTATGTCTTGGGGGACTAGTTTTCAAGGCATTGAGGTGGTATGCCCTTCATTGCTTTGGGAGATAGAGTATGTTCAATAATTACTTGTTAACTCTATGAATGAATTAATCACACATGTCTCAGTCTTAAGGTAATCACAACCTGCTATCAAGTAACCATGTTTCTGTTTTCTCTAGTATAAGTATAAGGAGGTATTTGAAAGGACAAAGTCAAATTTCAAGTATGTTGCTGATTGTCCAATCAATAGGCATTTCAAGTTTGCAACTCAACTGATGAATGAGGTACGTATGACCTGATCCAGTTAAACCTATTAACTTACCTTAGTAGTCTATAAGTGACATTTGATTAAAACTCAAAACACAAAATGACAGGAAAGCTTTTGAGTCTTTGGGAAGACACGATATCCCTGTGTTATGGGCTCTGCCAAAAGCAGGAATAAGAACTAATGAAGGGCTTGTGCAGAGTGGAGTGAGGGCAAAAAGCCAGCACGGCCTCTGCCGACACTGCCGTGGGCCAGCACAGCCCTCTGGGTGCCTCTCAGCTGAACTCCCTTCAGCAGGATTCTGTATAGAGTTGGGAGACCCAGAAGTTCAAAGTTCATTTAGTATCCCTTACCAGGGCCCTGAAATGGCAGCTCTAATCACATAGTTGTGATTCACACATTCAAACATATTGCCAAAGTTACTCACACATTGCAGAGAAGTGTCCATTTGCACTCAAGATATTCCTCTGTCTTCTACCCAGTTTTTTGTGGAACTGGCTTTGCAATAGTTTAAGTTAAATTTAGCTTAAAATGATGAAATAAGCAAGCTATGAATTAACATATGTTTGGATGGTTTTACATTTAATTTCCTGTCTTTGTATTTTCTACAGATTTACATAAATTAAAAAACATTAGAAAATTAGTAAAATGAATCTAAAAAATGAAAATATAGCCAATGGTATATTTATTTCAATGTATTTCTTTCTTTGTTTTTAAATTTGCTTTATTTTCAGTAGATTTCCAGGTGGGATGACTCTGAAGAATTACTGTCAGTAACTTCTTAGGAAGACAGTCTTGATATATTTTGTTTCTATTTTTCTAACTCATGAAGTATTTCCAGGTCTCTTTTATAATAAGATTAAATTAACTAGCATTAAAATATGTCCATGAATATGCTTTTGATTCTACCAGCATTTAGTAGTAAGCCTATAGCTTATCAGTGCCCTATTATAAATACAATATAGGATGTCATTAAACCAACATTGCTATTGACATCATATATAAAGATGGGACATTTTAGGCACAAGGTGCTTCCACTTGGGTGTCAAAATTGATCTAGCCCAAGCCCCAGCCTTCTCCAGGTGATCTTCCTTTTTTTTTTTTAACTCTCTTTGCCTTCCTGTTTTCATTACCCTGGACGCTTTGGGAGCCCACCTCTAGAAAGGACACGTTTCTGGCTCTCTGAAGTGTTTATCTTGGGACATTTCTATACAGCCTTGAAATTGTACTCTTGATATAATTTGATATGATGTTTGAGCAGAAAAAATACAGAGCTGATTATGAGCAGCGGAAAGATAAATACCACCTGGTAGTCGATGAGCCTAGACATCTGCTGGCTAAGATCGCAGGCGACCAGATCAGTCAGGTACTGTGATGGGGCCGCCTGGATGGCCAAGCAGGACTGCGCTCCAGTTTCTCATGAGATGTCGTCCCGTCTGCTGCGAGGATGTCATAGGTTCTGCCTATGATATTGGGATGTTCTGTTCCAGAGTATCTGTCTAGCCACCCAAAGAGCCCACGAGCTGTTTGAGTGTGCCAGTCTCTGCTCTGTGTCCTCACGTGTGCTGTGGTGAAGAGGCGATGCACAGCTGGGTCCTTCCACCCTTCATCCTTCTGGAGGGTCCATGTATCAACTGCAGGTCCAAGTGCAAATTAAGGTGCAAATGCAGAAACAAATTAGTGGAAAGAAGACAGAACTCCTCACTGTGTTTTTCTACTCCAGTGATGTCATTTTTTCTATGAGGCAATTTTGGTGGGTCTAGCTCTGTTGTTGCCCATTCACAAAGGCTATGGTGGTCAGCTGCAAATTCACAGTCAGCCTGCTTGGCATATATTTGGTGTCTTCACCCACACGTACACATGAGAACACAAAGTGTGTATGCCTACATCTCTTCACTCAGAGGTGATCGGGATATAGAGCTGTCCTCTTTTCTGTCTTCATAAGTCTCTTTTGTGCTTCACTGCTCTTTGCATGAACAGAGAAAATATAAATCTAGTGCCAAGATGCTTCTGAAACAAGGATGTAATGAAATCCTGCGTCCAGACATGTTGACTGCCCTCTACAACACACACATGTGGAGCCAGGTAATGTCTGATGAGATGGGAAGAGGAACCTGGGAAGCCCTGGGGGCATTCATCTCTGAGCTTCCCCTGGTTTCCTGCCCCTGCCCAAGCTGATTTCACATGACAAACCTGCATAAACATTCACTCCCTGCCGATTACCTCTGGATGCGGCTGAGTGCAGTGCCGCAGCGGCCAGCATCTCTACGTCTTCTGACACCTTTGGAACTCCTAGTAAGACAGGCTTTTTCAAGTTGCCAAAGTTTTCCAAATTGGTATGACGTTAGTTGTATGTTTTTCACTGTTTGCCCCAAAGAAATAGATTTCTTAAGAAATAAGGATCTTAGTTAAATTTGACAGTATTTAAAAGGTCTGAATATCTAAAATTTCATCCAATGTGTACATTGCTCTCTAATGACTACTCTGCACCATTTTGGAGAGATGAGGATGATGATGCAGCTCTTCAAATATTGGACATATTCATGGCCCCTCTTGGTGCCGTATTCATTAGGTTATTTCAGCACATCTGTCCTCACGCACACATGTTAACAATACTACTGATCACCTTGCCTGCCTACAAGGTCATCTGAAGCACACTCCACCACATTTCCATCATATGGTGAAAGGTAAATTTGAAGCAGAAAAAAAAAACAGTGGTCATTGCCTAACTACCAGATACAATGTTAATAAAATGCCATTGTTTCTATAGCCCAAGAAAGTTTTTAATCAATCTTTTGTATTAGCAACTTGTTTTATCACTTTAGTCTGACATCAGACCCACACATGAAATGAGGATGCCTTCCTATGGACATACTATTTGCCTGAACTTCTCTCTTCATCTTGATATGATCATCCGATAGCTGTGCATGGAATTTTGCTGTGCTGTTTGTGACTGCTTGAAATTGCTTATGTGCATGAAAAAAAAAATCATGACTTGAAAGTTTCAAAAGTGAATGTCTTTTAAAATAATTGCTTTGAACTGTATGTATTCATTTTTTTCATGTTTCATCTTTGATATGAAAATATAGCTTAAGAAAATATATATTTGATGCAGCTTACTGTGAGTGAATCATTACTTGTCACACTCCAGAGATCATGGGTCTAGGCCTGGCTCTGAGATTTCACTCTACCCATGACCTTAGCTTATACTCTTAACCTCTGTGGGGCTCAGTTTCCACATGGATAAATATCTGGAAACTATCATTTTATTCTTCTTATTATTTTCTCACTCTATTACCCAATTGCTATCAAAAAGATTTAATATGAAAGCATGGCATCATTCCCCATATCTGTGGCTTATATAATAATCCTGTTGTTTTCCATGGGACTGTCTCAAAAAGAAAGCTAGAGTCCCTGAAGGCCCTCTCCTACTTCAAGTTAACTTGTTCTTCTCCTCTACAATTTAGATCAAGTACAGAAAGAATTACGAAAAAACAAAGGACAAGTTTACCTCAATTGTGGATACTCCAGAACACCTACGTACTACAAAAGTCAACAAACAAATCAGTGATGTAAGTGCAGGGAGCTCTGAGTGCTTTCTTGACCTTGGTCCTTGTTTGCGAATGTGGAAGGGCACTTTAGATGGTTACCTGTTTGGAAGACTCTACTGCCGTTTAGTGGGAGGGAGGGAGGGACACTGAAAGTCCTCCTCCTCAGGACTCTTCTTTTAGAGTAAAGAATCATCCCAGCCAAATTAGCAGACACCCCATTGTAGAGGCACAGGAGCATTTGCAGAAAGCATGAAAACCTGATGAGTTTATGGGACTCTCTTTCCTTTGTATGTACTCAATGACAATAGCAACAATGTTCCCTTTATATTTTTACATACATTACAAGATAAATTGAGATGCATAAAGTTGGCTCTTTCTTCCTTGACATCTCTTTCAGATACTGTATAAGTTGGAGTACAACAAGGCGAAACCCAGAGGCTACACCACAATTCACGACACACCCATGTTGTTGCATGTCCGGAAGGTCAAAGATGAAGTCAGTGATGTAAGTACTGGGATGGCTTTGCAGCCCCTCTCACCTTGGCCTCTTTCTAATGTGATCTAACAAACCCAGGGCCAATTATCTATACCTGTGTAATAATCAGTCTAAATTGTAGCAGCTTGAGACAGGAGTCATCCTTTTTCTCTCAGCATTCTGTGAGCTGACTGGGCATAGCTGAGTAGATGCTCTACGTGCGCTAGCAGACAGCTGCGGCTCAGGAGAGCCACAGCAACCAAGAATTGTTTGCTCCCAGCGCTTGTTTGATCAGGCGCCAGCCTGATTGCAGCTTGGCTGGGCACTCAGCTACTGTACAGACAGGAATCTCTGTACGTGGCCTTTGTGGTTTGGCTGTCTCACAGCATGGTGGATGTGTCCGAAGAGGCTGGAGTAGAAGATTCCAGACCCATTAAGGGCTACTCCTAGAACTGACACAGTCACTGTTGCATTATTTTCCTGGGCACAGTATGCACACCTAGATTCAAGCGGTGAAGAGACACAGGCCTCCTCTGGGTGAACAAATGGGAAGGTCACATTGCAGAAAAGCAGGTAGCAGAGGAGGATATTTTTGAGACCATTTGAAAAATGCAGCGGGCCATAAACTCGACTAATAAATACTCTATAAGCTTCACCTCAGCGAAGAGGAACAAGGTAGCCATTAAATCCTAATACTTTGATTTTGAGTAGAAATGCTACCCATATACTTTGATATACGTAGCTAGATTCTGCGGTGGAAAACTCTCATCATTTTGGTTGGTGTTGTTCAGTCGCTGAGTTGTGTCCAGTTCTTTGCTGGACTGCAGCATGTCAGGCTTCCCTATCCTTCACTGTCTCCTGGGGTTTGCCCAAATTCATGTCCAGTGAGTTGGTGATGGCGTTCAACTATCTCATCCTCTGTCCCCCACTTTTCCTCCTGCCATCAATCTCCCAGCATCGGGGTCTTTTCCAATGAGTCAGCTCCTCATATCAGGTGGCTAAAGTAGTGGAGCTTCAGCTTTAGCATCAGTCCTTCCAATGAAAATTCAGGGTTGATTTCCTTTAGGATTGACTGGTTTGATCTCCTTGCATTTTGGGTAACAAATAGGTTAATATTTTAAGGAACTCCATGGCTTTATGGGCATCATAAGGAATACTAAAAGCAACTGTGGAATATCCCTACCCCAAAGCCTTGACTGAGGCTGGTGGTCAGGAGTTCTTTGGTAGATAAACAAATGGGTTCACGCTATTGACTTTGAGTTGCCTAGAAAAATGTTAAATATATCCGTGCCTTGTTTATGAAGGCAGAAATATATAAATCATTGAAAAATATTTATTATATTTTTCATATAAAATAAGTTTTGGCCCTTCAAACATGAACATTGGGTATTCATAAACATCTATAAGGTAGATCCCTTATGTGGAGCAGCCCATTCTCTCTCACCGGGAAAAAAAAAAAAAAAAGCAATTCTGCATCCATTTCCTTAAGCTTTCTGATTATAATAATAACCAGAACTGATGAAAAATATGGATGTCCAGGCCTGAACCCTAAAGCTACTGATTTGCTACATTTATGAAAAAGCACAGAAAACTGTGATTCACATGATCAGGCAAATTTAGTAAGCATTACCGTGGCTTCCTTTGGACAGTTTTATTTCAGATTTAACCATGTTAAGACCTAAGATCCTTCTGCAATAATTAGTGAGAAGGTCCAGATGAGGCCCCAGGGCCCTGAAATTTAAAAGGAGCAAAAATGGGTGAAGCTAGAAATTCCAGACTCAAGGTGAAAAAAATGACCAGTTGGGCTCACAGAGGCTAAGCCTTCCCTGTTTCTCCCCCTCCCACCGAAACGCACTAGTGCTGGCTCCAGCCATCAGGCTGTCCTCCTTCCACACCCATGTAGCTGTAGCTGTTATCATGTTATGTTGTAATATTTATCTGTCTGTTCTTTCTATTGAGCTGAATCCTTTGGTGGCTCTAGCAATGGCAATAGTGATGACAGCATTCATCCCTCAGCACACTGATTCATCAGATATTTGGTTCCTTGGGGGTTTCCTAGGTGGCACTAGTGGTAAAGAATCTGCCAGTGCAGAAGATACAGATTCCATCCCTAGGTCAGGAAGATCCCTTGGCGGGGGAAATGGCAGCCACTCGGTATTTTTGCCTCGCAAACTCCATAGACAGAGGAGCCTGGCAGGCTACAGTCCACAAGATTGCAGGAGTCGGACATGACTGAGTGGCTGAGCACATACGTTGTCTGTCAAGGGCCTGCTGCGAGGAATGAAATAATGAATGATGCACAACTTTGCCCACAAAGGATTCAGCTCAATAGAAAGAATAGACAGATAAATAATTACAACATAACATGATAACAGCTACAACTACAGGGGTGTGGAAGGAGGACAAGCCTGATCCCGTTCGGGTGAGCCACTGGGGGAAGTCTTGTCTTCCATCAGTGGTTTTTAAGATGTTCTAAACTCTGGAGTTTCTGATTTGGGGAAAACACATAGACTGCTCTCCAGCTGTCCTTTTCAGCACAAGCTCAGAGGACATAAGTTCTATGGTAACTCAGTGAACGGGGGCAGTGTGTCCTGAGCGGGAGACTCTAGGGTCTGAGACAGGATAAGTGCATGTCTGCTGGACGCCATGGCTGCATCATTTCTTCACAACAGATGTACTCAGTCTTAAGAAGCATCGTGAACTATAGTTACAGCTTTACTTTTTTCTTAAGACACTTGTGGGCTGCTTCAAAAAATTCACCTGTGTTTCCTCCTCCAGCTGAAATACAAAGAAGTTTACCAGAGAACTAAGTCCAACTGTACCATTGAGCCAGATGCTGTTCATATCAAAGCAGCCAAGGATGCCTACAAAGTCAACACCAATGTAAGTCCCCACATCTGACAGGGGTTCATCAGCTTCTGCAGCACGCGTGGCCTCTTTTGGCCTCACTTCAGGTGGTTGCGTTCTAGTGACTCCAGATCCAGGGCTGGGCCCTGGAGCACGAGTGATAAGGCGTCCCTCCAGATGCTCCCATGGTGCTCACCAGGGAAAGGTGAGAAAGAGCAAGGGTGGCCCAAGGCTACTGTACCCACTCAGCTGCTGTGTCAAGAGACTGAGAAACGGGAGTTTAATCCTGAAGTAAAGGTTACATTTTTGAACGTGTCTCCAGTCTTTTTGTTCTTCTCCTTCTTCAAACTCTGGAGCCTGCTTCTTCTGAAAAAAGAGAACACTTGAGCGGCTCGATGCTGTCAGGAGTTGACCTAGACCTTCCTCCTGCTCACATCTCTCTGTGCTGATTCTTCTTTGTGTGTGATGGGGCATCCTAAAGCCTCAACCACAGAAACTTTTTTGTGCATTTAGATAAGTATTGACTTCTTAAAAATATATGTGGTTATATAATGAAAGATTATAAAATCCAAGCTGTGATCACTAGTGCCACAGAGAATTGTATTTATTAGGGCAAACAAACTGAAATGCCTTTAGGGGCTGACAGGGAGCTTACAGGTGTCCTGAGAATGGACCGAGAGAAAAGTAGCAGCGTAGATGTGGGAGAAAGCAAATGCAGTAAAATGTGCGTCGTAGAGTCTAGGTGCTGGGTATATGGGAATTCTCTGTAAGATTCATGCAACTTTTTTTTTTTTTGCAACTCTTGCTATGCTTGAAATTTTCACAATGGAAAAAAATTGATCAAAATTAATACATGAAAGCATGTGTATCTTATTGTACATAAATGACACCTTGACTAAGAAAAAGGAGAGACAGAGTGAAGAAATGTGGCTGATAGTGAGGGCAAGGACACTCAAATGAGGTACTGGAGTGGGGTGCCATTGCCTTCTCCACAAATGAAATTACATACACTCTATTCCTCAGATTCAGCCTGAGGTAGCCACTTCTCCAGCTCACATGCAAACCTAGCAAGTACACATGCCCTCTGAAGTCAGGCTGCCTGGGTTTGAAGCCCAGCTCCACTGCTCACTAGCTGTCTCACCTGGGCAGCTTACGTAGCTCCTCTAGACAGTTCCTCAGCTGCTGATTCCATGAAGTTGTGATGAAGATTAAATGAGTTAATATTTATAAAGCACTTTGAGAAGTGCCTGGCAGAAAATAAAAAGTGTTTAATAATTTTTTTAAAGCTGTCTGAATTTAGTTAGAAGTTAAAAGTACTTGAAGTGAAGTCGCTCAGTCGTGTCTGACTCTTTGCGACCCCGTGGACTGTAGCCCACCAGGCTCCTCCATCCATGGGATTCTCCAGGCAAGAATACTGGAGTGGGTTGCCATTTCCTTCTCCATAAAAGTACTTGACTTAAAATAATTAGACTGCCCTGGCAGAGTTAGTTTGAAAAATCATTTCATCTGGAACCTTTAAAAATTATTAGCTTCTATTTTGAGGCCAAGGGGTCCCATAGGATGACAAAACTAGTTGCGTAAATTGTATAGAAATTTTAATTGGGGCTCTCTTCTTGCATAAAGAATCATGATTTGTTAAATGTTAAAATGCAAGCTGAGTCCCTCTGTGCTGCGTTTGTGGTTGTGAATTCAGGGCACTTAATGAACTGACCTGTTTCTATCTTGTTAAAAACAGTTGGACTACAAGAAGCAGTATGAAGCCACCAAAGCCCACTGGAAATGGACCCCTGACCGCCCAGACTTCATCCAGGCTGCTAAGTCGACCCTGCAGCAGAGCGATGTGAGATAAGAGAGACAGAACTGCATGACATACCTAGGGCAGAAACGTTCCCCATTATCCATAATTACCACTGTCACTGTGCTAACCCTAGCTCATTTGAGATCCAAGAAGGACAGGAGGGTTGTGAAGTGCGAAAGGCAAGCTCAGGAAGTAGGCCTGGCCACACAGCTTGGTCTCACGTGGCTGAGCCCAAACACTAATGGCTCTTGAGGGAGGCAGGGGAGGACCAGGAAAGCTTTGTCCTGGCCTGGGGGCTGGCGAGGAGGAGGAGCCCAGCTTGCAGTGGACCCAGCCGGGAAAGCCTTGCCCCGACCCTGGCAGCAAATTCTCATAGTGCCCTCAAGAAGACTCCCTAGGAATTTAACCAGATAGCATCTTGCTCCTGTACCTGGCACGCTTTTCCAGCTTCCTCTGCCTTTCTTCTGTTATAGTTTGAATACAAGCTGGACCGAGAGTACCTCAAGGGTTGCAAGCTTTCCGTCACGGATGATAAAGACATGGTGCTGGCCCTGAAGAATTCTATAATCGAGAGTGATGTAAGCATGGGGTCCCCTCCCAGAGGCCTCACCTCACGCAGGGCTGTCTTCTGCAGCCCAGTCCCCAGGGGCACCCTGGGCACCCTGTGGACTGGGGAGGGCTGCTGACCCCAGTCCACAGCAGGGACTTGGCAGAGCAGGGTGGCAGCAGCGGGAAGCTGTTACAGTCAGGTGGCCAGGCCTGATACAGAGGCTCCACGAGCCAGCCCTCCAGCCAGAACTGGGGATCTGAGGGCCTGGCTAGACTCTATAAGGGAACATATTCATTTTCGTGGGGTCACACTCTTCCTATGCTTCCTGTTTCCTCAGCTGGAAAGGAGGACTAATAATAATGCCTCCCAGGGCTTGGGGGAGGGTCCAATGACATTTCAGAGTGCTCTGAATTAAAGCTGCATATATAAAGATTCATCATAACGTTCATTCTGATTGTTATTAAAGCCTCTGCACGAGGTAAAAAAAAAATCCTTCTTGGTATTTCCCAAGATTTCTAAACATCAAATCTTATACTGAGTTTAATGTTTCTGACTATGTCAATGACACTACTCTCCCAGCTCTATTTAGTAACTCAGGAGCTTGATAAAAAATATGCAGGAGACTCAGAGGAGCTGAAGAAATGCCTTTTTCTCACCCTTGCAGCTGAAATACAAAGAGAAACACGTCAAGGAAAGAGGAAGCTGCCATGCCGTGCCTGACACGCCACAGATCCTCCTGGCAAAGACAGTCAGCAGCCTGGTGTCCGAGGTACCCCTCCGGCAGCCCATATGCTCGCCTTCTGTCCTGGGCTGATGCCCCAGGCTGGCATTGTAACAAGCTCTCTATGCTTTCCCAGAACAAGTACAAGCAGTATGTGAAGAAGCACTTGGCGCAGGGCTCGTACACGACGCTGCCAGAGACCCGGGACACTGTTCATGTCAAAGAAGTGACCAAGAACGTCAGTGATGTAAGTGACCAGCCCCAGGACTCTTGGCCGCAGCAGTGCCACTATACCTTAGCATCCAGCAAAAGACTGAAAGTCAGGGTTTTCCTCACACACACTTTATTTTACGTCACTTCACTCCTACAGCCAGTACCTATATGTGAACTTTGAACACTGGCTTAAAAGACAATTCAACAGGAACTTCCCTGGTGGTCCAGTGGCTAAGACTTCGTGCTCCCAATGCAGAGATCGATCCCTGGTCAGGGAACTAAGATCCTGCCATGGCGCAACCAAAAATAGTAATAATAAAGACTCAATATTTATTGACTTTCCAGTTTTGGCAACCGTGGCAGATATGGGGTTTACCATAGGATGTCTTGTCTGGCACTAAAGATATCACTATCCTAGTGGTAAGAAAGGGAGGAAGCTTTGATAGTGAAAATCTGTCTTTCTCATCATCTCTCTTCTCCTTAAACTGCTGAACAATTTAGAGAATCAAAATCACATCTTCATATCTCCCTAATCTCTGCCCACTATATCCTTATGGATAGTGCTTTAATAATCATGTATTTGTTATTGTATCATGTATTTATAATAAATCATATATTTAATAATTTGTATTTATGAGCCTTATAAGGTTCCCTTTATTTTAAAAAGTTGAATGAAAGAGTTTACTTTGCTTGTCATTCATTCTTTAAAGACTGGTGTGTGGCTCAGTGGCAGGCTCCAGGACAGAAATGACAGAGGAAGAACTAGAATACGGGCAAGACACCCCAGTTCCAAAGTGACACCAAAACGGGGGACCACGGATTCTTCTTGAGATCTTCTCACAGTTCTTCTAGTAAAACAGTTCTGTTCCCGGCTTCCCCTCCTCACCTAAGTAATTCTGGCTCTTTTCAGACAAATTACAAGAAGAAGTTTGTCAAGGAGAAAGGCAAATCCAACTACTCCATCATGCCGGAGCCCCCAGATGTGAAGCACGCCATGGACGTGGCCAAGAAGCAGAGTAGCGTGAGTTCCTCTTCTCACTCCCTGGGGCCCACCTGCACCAGGGGACCCCACACTGGTGCACGCTGGGCTGGGCCCAGTGAGTGGTCACCCTAATTTCTGTATCTGGTGGTTTAAAATATGTGGTGGTGGGATTGATTTGGTTTTAATCAGAAAGGTTCCTTTCAGAAAGAAAGTCTGTTTCTCAAATGAGCAAATAATTTTTCTCCAAATGAAGGTCGCTTACAAAAAAGATGCAAAAGAAAACCTGCATTACACCACAGTGGCCGATCGGCCAGACATCAAGAAGGCCACACAGGCTGCCAAACAGGCCAGCGAGGTAAGTGGGTGGCTAAAACGTTGCCAGTCCACCATGCACCACGAGCAAGCAGTGCAAGGCACCGGCCACCTAGAGCATGTTGTCCGTTTTGTTTTTCTTTGATTCAGGTGGAGTACAGAGCCAAGCACCGCAAGGAAGGCAGCCATGGGCTCAGCATGCTTGGTCGCCCCGACATTGAAATGGCCAAGAAGGCAGCCAAGCTGAGCAGCCAGGTAACACACACGGGCAAGCAGCCACTCTACTGGGAGGAGATGCTTAGAGACCCTGCAGGAGGGAGAGGTTCCCAGAATGAGCATGCGGTGTTAGTGAGCAGAGAGATAGGGGTCCCTGATAGCACTCAGGGCTTTGAAAATTATATCACGAAAGCTTTGAAAATTTCTATCAGATGCAGTCACTTTAGCTTTTTTATTTAACAAACATATATTGAAAGCTTGGCCTAGGAACGAGGGGGAATAAATGTCCTCAGACTCTATGTCTACGGATAAATAATTACAATTTGGGGTTGTGTCTGATTGAGGTATGCACAGGGAGCTGAAGGGGAATGCCTAATGATAGCAGATTTCATACTGGTGAGAAGATGGACTCAGAAATGTGCCCAGACTTGATTGCCTCATTACCTAATTTCCCTTGTTAGACTAATTATGTGGAATACTCCTGAGTTATGACAAGTTTTCAGACATTAGATCAGAGACTCCATGATCAACCACCAGATCTTTCAGAGAGCAAGTTTTACTCCAGAAAGACAAGCTCAAGAATCTTATTTCTCCTCCACTTCTGAGATCCTGCCTTCCTCTTTTTTTTTTTTTTTTAAATATTTATTTGTCTTCTTCTTCTTTACTGTTTTCTCAAGTATTTGTCTGAAGAAATCGGTTCAGGATACCTTTGGTGGTTGTACATATGCCTTTCAGCAATGCCAAACATGGAATCCCAATCTTTTGGAAGATACAAGTAGTAACGTCAGGTGACAAGAAATGGGAATTATGAAGAGACAAAAAGTTCAGATGTCTAATGATAAGCAAATATGATTTTTTAAGTTTTTATTTTTAAAATGCCAATGCAGTATTTTTATTACAAATTAATGGAATGGTATAAATACTTGAAACAAAGATATGAAATCACCCACAAAAAGTAGTGGAATCTCTAAGAATAGTAAAATGTAACAAGAACTTTTTGATTTAAAACACTTTTAATGTGTTTTTAAATCAAGTTCATATTAATAGCAAGTTAAAAACAAGTTAAAATCTTGAAGACTTTGCTACTTTGAAAATAGCGAGGCCTGTATTTCTAACCTCAGGTGAATCCTGTGATGTGGAGAATGACACCCGACCAGGTGGTATTGTGAGCTCCCTTCTTGGGATTACTTCCTGGGAAAGGCTTCCTCAGGACTGACAGCGTCCTGGTGTGGCCCCTGGTCCAGGAGACCCCATCTGTGTGGACCCTGCCCATTCTGACTTTGCTGTCTCGCTGGCACTCTAGGTGGCATACGTCAAAGGCCAAAGGAGAGGGCACGGGCACGGCGCCGCATCTTATGACACCCCTGTGATGAGGCAGCTTAAGAGAACTAATGCGCTCATCAGTGATGTAAGACCAGCACCAGCAAGCCCGTATCTCCATCTTCCTCTTTCTCTTGTCTGCCTTCTTAGCCTTGGTCAGGGGACTGACCAAGCTGCACTCTTTTTCTGTTGGTCTCGTGTTGGAATGTGTAGAATGCTGTGGAAATTTGTCAAGGGATATACTTTTGCACACACCCATCTTATCCTGCATGAAACGTTCCCCCTGGAACATACCTCCAGAGTAGGAAGGTAGAATAGTTTTGAGATGGTCTATTAACTTCTCTAGGCTGCTGACAACTGATCAAAGGACGAAGTGAACATAGACTGGGCATCTTATCTCCAACCACAGAAAGAAAGTCTCTGCTGATGACTGTCATTGGCATTTAATACATTTAAGACTGGTTATTTACTATGGTCTCGCAGTTCAGACATACTCCAAATCAACAGTATAAACTGCTCAAAATGTTTTTACTTGTAGCTTTCACCCTACGTCTTATAGTCTCAATAGCAGGAAATGTTCTAATTCTTGAACCTGCTCTTCAGTCTTTAGAAGCGTCAATGTTATTGTCCTGTTCAAGTCTCTGCAAAGAAGTAGAACTGGATGTTAGATCTTTGTATTCAATTGAACTTTGAACAAATTGATTGCAAACTTCTTTCCCACACTCTCTGAGCCCGCCGGGATTACGGACACTGATGCTGCCATTTGCATCGTGGCCCTGCACAGTTGTATCCCGGGTTTCCCTGGTAAACAAGAGAAAGAAGGCTCTCCCATTCCACATGCCGCATGAATGTGGGTTTACTCTACTTCTCACCTAATCCCACACCTTTCTAAGAATTCTTGAAGTCCTGAATCTGATATGTGTCCTTATCATGCAAAATAGAGTAGTACTTAAGATTCAGTCCAAAAGGAAGATTGGACATGGTGGCTCATATTCCTGGCAGTCGTTATGCTTGACTGCATTCGCTTGGGGCCTTCTTGTGGAAAGAGGAGGCATAACTTTTTAATTGAAAAGTTAGAAATTTAAATCTGCTTAAAATTAACAGAAGAAAAAGGAACCGAAGGCCAGTAGAAAGCTGCTCTCCAAGTACATTTTTCAGACGTGTTATTTTCTAAAAGATAGAGGGTTTTTAACATTCTTCTAAAGAAATGGATTTTATTCGCCTCAGAGATGGGCCTTTGCATTTTTTCTTCCCCAGTCTTGCCTCTGCACATCTACCTGACTTTGCTTTTCTGTATTTCTCAGCTCTTGGGATCAGCCCTATTCTTAGGGTTTCTGTATCCTTAGGAAAAGTTTTCTCTTGGCCCAGATACCAGCTCAACACCTCTGACCTTCTTTAGGCAGGCTTTTCATTTTATTTGGGGAGTGAATTTCGTTTCAGAGAAGGGCCACTGTAGCATTTCCTTATGTTGTTTTCTGCTCTGTTGTTTCTGCTTTCTCCATTGCGTGTCTCAGTGTGCCCGCATCCTGCTGTACTGCTCTGCATGCTTATTTTGTCTGTGCGTTTCCACTGGAGATTTATTCAAAATAAATGCGTCTTAGCCCTGTGAATGCTTTTCCTTTAATGTGGCAGACTTCATTGTTCTTAGCACTTGAGTGGCCTCCTGTTGTGCCTGTTCTGCTGGATGGGGAAAGTTGTGGGGAGGTAAAGTGACGAAGCATGAGGGGACTGATTTTAAGTGTCTACAGTGCGAAATATCTGGGCAACCAGATCCTGGTGTGCTAACTTTGAATGAGCAAGTCTTTCATTTTACAAACAGCAGAAACTCTAGGTGTCCCAGAGCATCAAATATTGCCCATTAGCTGGCTAACATCTAGAAAGAGCTCATTTTTCTTTCTTCCTAGAATAAGTAACTGTGCTGTGCTTAGTCACTCTGTTGTGTCCAACTCTTTGCAACCCCATGGCCTGTAGCCTGCCAGGCTCCTCTGTCCATGGGGATTCTCCAGGCAAGAATAGTGGAGTGGGTTGCCATTTCCTCCTCCAGGGAATCTCCCAACCCAGGAACTGAACCCAGGTCTCCCGCATTGCAGGCGGATTCTTCACCATCTGAGCCACCAGGGACGCCCAGAATAAGTAACTAGTAGGGTTCTATTTCTGGTGTTAATCCTAGTGTCAAAGGAGTCAGTCTGTCATTCAATAAGGAAGTGTTTCTGTCACTCTCAGTTTGTTCTGTTGAATATTCCTATAAGTAAATCTCATCTTTAGCTATTTTGCTTAGACATTATGACTGTCTCTTTCTTCCATCAATGAAATCACATTTATTAAGCAACTGTTAGTGTCAGGCATTGCACTTTTTAAATTGAAGTTATTTAATCCTTTGCATATTCTTTTATATATCCTGCAAGTAAAATATAATCTTATTTTCCTCTTTATGTTAAATTTATCTCACTTCTTTCCTCCTTCTAACCTGAAATTATATGAAAGCCATTAACCCCTAAATTCTGTTCTTTTACTCAAAAGTTATGCCAATATTTTGCCAATTAAAAAAAATTAAAATGATAAAGCTAAAGTACAAAATAAATAATAAATTCTCCTAAAGTCAACAGACTCCTTACTTCTCACTTATCTTGATCATTTATAAAAACCTCTTTGAACTCCTGGTAATAGACCTAAAATGCTTTTGGTTTTGCTAGTAGGAAGACTGAAATGCTTCAAATCAAATATATTAGATCATGTCTCTGAATTTAGCCAGAAACCTTTTCCTGTGCATTTTTGTCCTGCATCAAAAGGAAGTGAATCTTTCATACCTCTGGATAATATAAAAATGAGCAAAACAAATACTATGTCATTTGTTCTTATACTCAATTGCCTGTTGTCCCTGCATAATTATTAATAATGCTCCCTTTTACTCTTAAAAGTGGCCTAATTTGGATAATAAATTATATGATCACTTTATGTATAACATATATTCTTTTGCGTTTACATTTCCCCTGTTCCTCAGCCTTCAAATAAACTGACATTCACGAATAATTTGGATTTTTGCATTTGCTATTAGGTTAAATACCGAGAAAATTTCAACAAAGAGAAGGGCAAGACACCAAAATACAATCCAAAAGATAGCCAGCTCTACAAAGTCATGAAAGACGCTAATACTCTTGCAAGTGAGGTATGTGCTTGTTTAATTGTAGTAAAATATATAATGTGAATGTGCCATTTTAGGTATTTTTAAGTATGTAATTCAGTGGCATTCATTACATTCACAATGTTGTCCAGCTACTACTATTAATTCCAAAGCTTTCTCATCACCTCAAAACTGTGTAACTATTAAGCAGTAATTCTCCGTTTCTCTCTCCCACCAATCCCTGGTAAGCTCTAATCTACTTTCTGTCCCTATAAATTTGCCTATTAGAGATTTCATGTAAGTAGAATCATGTAATATGGGTCCTTTTTTGGTCTGGCTTATTTCATTTAGCTCATTGTTTTCAAGGTTCGTCCGTGCTGTGTAGCGTATGTCAGAACTTCATTCCGTCTGTGGTTAAATAGTATTTCACCTTATGTATCTCTCACACTGTGTTTGTCCCTTCATCTGTCAATGGATACTTGTTTCCCGTTTTTGGCTATTGTAAATAAGTATGGTGGGTTTTTTTTGTTTTTGTTTTTTTTATCACCATTTCCAGCATTTGTTTCAGGATGAGATACCGTATTATGATTTCATTAGTACCGTTTTCCATTTCCTATTTATATGATTTCCTTTTTCCCCTTACTGTGGCACAGGTTAAGTATAAGGCTGATTTGAAGAAACTTCACAAACCTGTGACTGACATGAAGGAGTCTCTAATAATGAACCATGTCTTGAATACAAGTCATCTTGCCAGTTCTGTAAGCTCAATCGTTTGTTCCAAAAACAGCTTGTTTCACCCATTTACAGCTAAAATCCTTCTTTGAGGTCACATGCATCCCTTCTCCGCTACTGAAAGCGTGTCTGTCCTCTGAGTGCATTCTTCCAAATGGCGACATTAATCTACCAGTGCTCTACTCACTGCAACACCTCTCAGGTTATAAAAATGCTTCTGTTTGGAAATACTTTAACTTCTTTTTCTCCCAATTAACCACTCCCTTTCCTCCTCCTAAAAACATAGACTTAACACTTGGAATAGTTTCTTTCACTTTTAACTTTTCACTCTTAAAAGCCTACTCTGAATAAGCCATATAATCTAAGTGCTTACATCCTCGTATTTATTAACTGACGATATTGAACCTGTATCTTCATTCTTTAAAATGTTTTTTTAACCCCCTATGTGGTGTTCGCTAATTTTCATTTGGTCTGGATGCTGCTGCTGTGTAAATATCCAACCTAAAGAGAAAAATAGGAATGTGGAGCAGCTTTGCCTCAACGTGCCTCTTTTTGCCTCCTTCCCCAGTACCAGTACAAGAAGAACTATGAGAAGAGTAAAGGCCACTACCACACAATACCTGACAATCTGGAGCAGCTTCATCTCAAAGAGGCCACAGAATTACAGAGTATCGTAAGTTGACCAAGACTGTCTTTTTTCCTGCACATTCACCTACAATGTCAAAAGTTTTCATGGATCCCCCTAGAGGACAGTAGTTAGACTTGTAGCAACAATTGCTTGTGAAAATGCCCAAAGATATTATGGGCTTGGAATTTAGCAACATGTTGAAACAAATGTTCATGTTATGAATGATAACAATATCTACATCTTTGGAGAAATAGTGCGTAGGCATGCAGTATGTGTTGTTCAGGTTACTCACAGGGACTGGAAGCATCAAGATTGTATCACCAGGGAGACAGACCCCTTAGAAGATATTAGTGGGAATTCTCTGGTGGTCCAGTGGCTAAGACTGTGCTCCCAATGCAGGGGGCCTGGGTTTGATTCCTGGTAGGGGATCTAGGTCCCACATGCTGCAACTAAAGAGCCCACATGCCTCAGCTAAGACCCGACACATCCAGATAAATCAATAAATATATTTTAAAAAATATTACTAAGAATGATAGGGAGTCTTTGGAGGATTTGGGCAAAGAAGTGATATGCTCAGGTCACCACTGAAGTAGTCTCTGGATTTGGGAGAAATTGCAAAATTTATGCAAGTAAGATTCTCACAGGAAAGAACTCAGGGAAGGAATTGGCTGCCACATGATCTTCTAATTCACAAATTCAGCTATTTCCGTCCCCATTGGACATTAACAAGAAGGCTGAATTACTGGAAATGCCGTCCATCATCTATCTGTAAAGCAGCCCATGTTCCTGGACCTCTATGTTAATGTGTTGTCATAAGCAAGAAAGCGGAGATTGGACTTTGCTATGAAGATGCTGTGTGACCCAGGCTTTTGTCTTTCAGTGTCTCCTGTGTAAATTAGGATATCTATAGGCTCCTCCCATTCCTGAGCCCCTGTGATGTGGAAGAGGAGTTTGTATTTGTAAAATAGCCTTGGGGTCTTTTTGAGAATGTCAGGTTTTTTGGAAATTCACTCAATGACTAGTCAACTGGTTTTCATTTTCATACCAATCTATATTGGCAGCATTGAATATATGACCAGTTATTACCTCAGTTGAGTTGATATGTAAATAAAGTTGTATGCTTTATCTATTAAGTCCCCAGGTCCCTGATACGGAGAAGGCAATGGCACCCCACCCCAGTACTCTTGCCTGGAAAATCCCATGGACAGAGGAGCCTGGTGGGCTGCAGTCCATGGGGTCGCTACTAGTCGGACACGACTGAGCGACTTCACATTCACTTTTCACTTTCATGCATTGGAGAAGGCAGTGGCACCCCACTCCAGTACTCTTGCCTGGAGAATCCCAGGGACGGGGGACCCTGGTGGGTTGCCATCTATGGGGTCGCACAGAGTCGGACATGACTGAAGCGACTTAGCAGCAGCAGCAGCAGGTCCCTGATAAAAGTTCTTATGAAGGGAAGATTGGAGATTTTTATTAGAAATATTGGCTGATGCTCAGGCCAAAATATTCACATCTATACACATCAAATCTCAGCGAACCTTCCCTGTGGGCAGTTCTCCCATGAATTTTCTTGTCTTAATGCTTGTCTTGGCTGATTCTTCTGCAGTGATCTTTTTGTCTCCTTGGATTGAACACAAATCCTGACCATGCCCTGCAGACAGTTATGGTGTTATCCTGCCAGGCCAAAATAAAAAGTTACTTTCTGAAACATGACAGGAAACTGTTTTGCATGGCAATGAGATGCCACCCAATTGGACATCAGTTCAGTTCAGTTCAGTCGCTCAGTCATGTCCGACTCTTTGCGACCCCATGAATTGCAGCACGCCAGGCCTCCCTGTCCATCACCACCTCCCGGACTTCACTCAGACTCACGTCCATCAAGTCTGTGACGCCATCCAGCCATCTCATCCTCGGTCGTCCCCTTCTCCTCCTGCCCCCAATCCCTCCCAGCATCAGAGTCTTTTCCAATGAGTCAACTCTTCTCATGAGGTGGCCAAAGTACTGGAGTTTCAGCTTTAGCATCATTCCTTCCAAAGAAATCCCAGGGCTGATCTCCTCCAGAATGGACTGGTTGGATCTCCTTGCAGTCCAAGGGACTATAATATATCAATTAAAAATGCTATTGTTAAACTGGTCTCTGTCTCAGAATTGGCCAGAGATATCTCATAAGGGTTTTATCACTAGGTGAAATACAAAGAAAAGTATGAAAAGGAACGAGGGAAGCCTATGCTAGATTTTGAAACACCAACGTACATCACTGCCAAGGAGTCTCAGCAGATGCAGAGTGGGGTAAGTCCTGCACAGACCCCAACACAGCAAATATACCATTTAACGCAAACAATTCTACCCGCAAAAGTGTTGAGCCTGTTGTTATCCCAAAAGTGTGGATGATGGGATTCTTCAACATATAATTACCAAAATCTTTTCCATATCTCAAATCCTGTAGTTACATTATATATATTAAAAAATGTTCTGAATAATAAACATTTACCACATATGTTTTATCTCAACTACCCTTTTCACAGAATTAGGACATAGCAAGCTGTTCCTAATACTGAAACAAATTATTTTGAATGTAGTGTGATTTTCTCTTTGAATCAGTTCCCTCTATGCAGACCCACTGTTGGCTTTGAATTGCTCTCTTAATAGGGAGCCTCCAGTCCCAGAAAGGAAGATTATTATTTTTTTAATCAGGATTTTTATCAAAATATCAAAAAAGTCAGTATGTCGTATTTTCTATTTTAGAAATGTAAGCAGAGGCATCTAAAATAAAATTTAAAAAATTTTAATCAATAGTGGAGAAGAATGAATCTTATCTTGAAACTGAGAAAGTCTGTCTTCATTGGGAAACAGGCTTATTTTGGATTTCTTCTGCCTCACCTCCATGGGCATATCTCCAACCATAAAGATAAATGGCTTTTAATATAAGTAGTAGTTTGGGGAGCTTTCTGGTGTATAGAATGCCAGATAACAGAAAATTTTAAATTGTTTAAAACAGTTGGTAAACCTGGGGAAAGCATCTGTGGGAGCTCCTTGTACTATTCTTACAACTTTTCTGTAGATGTCAAATTCTATCGGAGATGAAAATGACAAAAATCAAGTCCCAAAGTCTACTCCAAGCCTCCCAGTCATTCAGCCTCATCCAGAGATTTGAGAGATGGGGAAGGTGGTGGCCCTTCCTCCCAACAGTGAACAAAGCCTGATAACCTCTCTGGGCTTCATTATCCACCTTATTTGGTGATTTAGAATAATAGTTGTGATTATTAGAAAGGGCAAATTTGCATTTGGTGCCCTCAAGATCCCATTCCTCTGAGTGTTTCCCCTGAGTCACTTCTAATTCAGAAGTAGAATCTTTTATTGCCTTCAGAAAAGTGTCATCAAGAGAGAGGACAATGGATTGAGAGTCTTGGGGGTACATCCGTCCTTCCCCTTTCAGAGGGCCAGCCCCCATGGGAGCGGTAGACAGGCAAATGAGAGGCCACCAAAGGTTCTCAGCCTCTAAGTTCCCTTGAGTAATTTGCTCTGCCCAGGGTATTTCCAGAACAATCAAGTCATGTTTCAAATGTGTGATTATCAGCAGAACTAAGATCAAGAAGCCATACACAGAAGGAAAATGTAATTGTTTTCTTCCTAGGGTTGAGAAATAGGTTGTAACATTCTTTCTTGTCTTTCCTTCCTACTTACATTAGAAAGAATATAGGAGAGATTATGAAGAGTCCATTAAAGGCAGAAACCTGACTGGCCTGGAGGTCACACCAGCTCTATTACATGTCAAATATGCAACCAAAATAGCCAGCGAGGTAGTGCCCACTCAGTCTTTCCTCTCCCTCCTGATCCAAATAATTGCACTAATGACACCCATCAATGTATTCCTACCATTTTCACCACCACCTAACTCTTCGGGTCCAAGTTGGGTTCCCATGTGTTTCATACTAGCACCTAATCTATTACCCATGTTAATTCTCCTAATTTTTTAATTGAATACCTAATAAAATGTGCTTACCTTAGCATTCTATTAATTTCTAGTTTCTTATTTGATATTGGATATTAACTGATGAAGCTTATACCCTGCCTTTTTTGATTTTTTTATTGACTAAACTGTAACTGTTTGAAATTAGGAGGTTTTTGTTTTGTATTTTGGTGAGGCACTTTTCAGCAAAGAGGAACAATCCAGGCTTTCTTGTGAGCATTGTTGCTTGTATTTTGTGCTATAGAAAGAGTACAGGAAAGATCTAGAGGAAAGCATCCGTGGGAAGGGTCTCAGTGAAATGGAAGACACACCGGATATGCTAAGAGCAAAGAATGCCACCCAGATCCTCAACGAGGTGGGCACTCAGCTGACTGCATGCACAGGATCAACCGAGTATCTTCTTCCTAGCCAAGTTGCATTTTTAAGAAAAGTGATAAAAAGTTTTTGCATTTCAGATTCTCTGTTCAACATGATTATTAATCATTACATAAAATATCTCGATTTCTGATGAGTTTTGTAACTGTTTCCGTAGTGGCTATGCCTGTTCTTTATCTAGTAGCTTTTGATTTAATCTTGATACATTTGTTGTGCCCATTTAAGTAAAAACACCACACTGGAGTGGTGGGCACCTAAGTGTAATTGTTTATGCACCAAAGCAGACTTACAATATGCTTTGTACTTGAACGTTCTAAGCAGAGTGCTAGAAAGTGCCCTGGAGGCGGCTCTGGCGTGAGCGTGGCAGCTTTCTGAAGCGGCCTTCTGCTGTCCCCAGTGTCCCACCCCAGGGAGTGGTGAGGTGACACTCGCAGTGCAGATGGCATGTCATGTGGGCCTAGCTTCACTCTGCACAGTTGTTCTCTTGCTGTGACAGTTAACGAACATTTTCTTTTCATGCTACTATAGAAAGAATATAAGAGAGATCTGGAGCTGGAAGTCAAAGGAAGAGGTCTGAATGCCATGGCCAATGAAACTCCCGACTTCCTGAGAGCCAGGAATGCTACAGATATTGCCAGCCAGGTGAGTGTTCCATGTCAGTCTTTCAAAAAAAAAAAAAAACAAACCAAAGAAGTAGCTGTGATTGTAAGAACGCAGTTTCCCCTTCTGTTATCTTACTTGTTGGTCAGTTGCGGTCAGATGCATATAATGGCGACGTGGAATCTATTCTGATGAAAGGCTCNGTCTTTCAAAAAAAAAAAAAAACAAACCAAAGAAGTAGCTGTGATTGTAAGAACGCAGTTTCCCCTTCTGTTATCTTACTTGTTGGTCAGTTGCGGTCAGATGCATATAATGGCGACGTGGAATCTATTCTGATGAAAGGCTCCGGGGCCTTTGCCAGGGCTGCCCTCATCTGTCCTTCTCCCAGCTCTTCTGGAAACAATCAGTGCTTTCCTATCTTGCTTATCTCTCTCCTTCTCCTTTCCCAAACCCTGCACAACATCTCTCACCAGCCCTCACCCCACCCACTCCCCAATCAACTAGACAGAAAGTCTAGGACTCAACCTTTCTTTCCGAATCTCACTCCTCAGCATAAAGCTTTAAACACAAGAGAAAAAACAATTGTTGAGTAGCAAATGAATGAATCCTTTTATCTTTTGTTTTTATTTTGAATAATGAATACTTTTAGAAAAGTATTAATCACTTAATACTCAAACTGAGCCAACGAATGTTGTGTGCACTGTAAACATTTACCCAACTATTGGATGTTCCTTTTGTAGATTAAGTATAAGCAATCAGCAGAAATGGAAAAAGCCAATTTCACTTCTGTGGTTGACACTCCGGAGATTATTCATGCCCAGCAAGTCAAGAACCTTTCAAGCCAGGTAAGGACATTTATCAGAATATCACACATTGACCCCAATCACAAAGAACAAGTCTTTCCATTAATAGTGAAGGAGATTCTTTCAAATCACAGTTTTGCCCAGTAAAAAAAGAAGGGATTCATCTATGATGCAAGTTTGAGTTAGACTTGAGATTCCTATATCAGAATTAAAATAAAGGAGAGAATTTTAAGGTACTAAAAAACTCTTAAATGGTTCCACTCATAATTTTTTAAGGGCTTCCCAGGTGGTGCCAGTGGTAAAGAATCCACCTGCCAATGAAGGAAATACAAGAGACATGGGTTTTATCCCTGGAGTAGGAATTGGCCACCCACTCTAGTATTCTTGCCTGGAAAATTCCATGGACAGAGGAGCTTGGAGGACTACAGTCCATGGGTCCGCAGAGTTGGACATGACTGAACACACACATACATCACATAATTTTTTAAACTTATTTTTCCAGTTTTATTGACATAAAGTTGAATGTATCACTGTATAAGTTTAAGGTGTACAGTGTAATGGTTTGTGAAAGTCGCTCAGTCATGTCTGACTCTTTGCGATCCCATGGACAATTGAGTCCCTGGAATTCTCCAGGCCAGAATACTGGCTGTTACTGCTGCTAAGTCACTTCAGTCATGTCCAACTCTGTGTGACCCCATAGACGGTAGCCCACCAGGCTCCCCCGCCCTGGGATTCTTCAGGCAAGAACACTGGAGTGGGTTTCCATTTCCTTCTCCAATACATGAAAGTGAAAAGTAGAGTGGATAGCTATTCCCTTCTCCAGAGGATCTTCCCAACCCAGGGATTGAACCCAGGTCTCCCACGTTGCAGGCAGATTCTTTACCAGTTGAGCCACAGGGAAGCTCAATACTGGAGTGGGTAGCTTATCCCTTTGCCAGTGAATCTTCCCAACCCAGGAACTGAACCAGGGTCTCCTGCATTGCAAGCAGATTCTTTACCAACTGAGCTATTAAGTGTAATGGTATGGCTTATATTAATTGTGAAGTGATTACCTCAATAAGTTTTATTAGCATCCATCATATAGTAAAAAGAGAAAACAAGAAAAGAAAATTTTTCCTTGCAATGAGAACTCTCAGGATTTAGTCTCTTAACCTCCACACACCATGCAGCAGGATTAACTACAGTTGTCATTGTTACTCATTACATCCCTACTACTTTATAACTGGAAGTTTGTCACTTTTGACCACCTTTCCCCAGTTCCACCTCACCCCCAACTCCCACCTCTGGCAACCACAAATCTGATCACTTTTTCTATGAGTTTGTTTGGATGTTAGATTCCGCAGATATGTGAGATCGTACACTCGCATATTTGTGAGATCAAGTATTGGGCTTTCTCTGACTTATTTCAGTTAGTGTTGTGCCCTCCATGTCTTGTCACAGATGGTGGGATTTTCTGTTTTTATGCCTGAATATTATTCCATTGTACATATATAGCACAACTTTTTTAATCGGAGGGTAATTGCTTTATAATGTTGCACTGATTTCTACCACACATCAATGCAAATCAGCCACAATTAAACATATATATCTATGTATATATATATACACACACGACAACATTTTTCACCTATCATTTGTTGATAGATGCTTAGGTTATTTCCTTGTCTCGACTATTATAAATAATGCTGCTGCTGCTGCTGCTAAGTCACTTCAGTCGTGTCCGACTCTGTGTGACCCCATAGACGGCCAGCCCACCAGGCTCCCCCGTCCCTGGGATTCTCTAGGCAAGAACACTGGAGTGGGTTGCCATTTCCTTCTCCAATGCATGAAAGTGAAAAGTGAAAGGGAAGTCTCTCAGTCGTGTCCGACTCTTCGCGACCCCATGGACTGCAGCCTACCAGGCTCCTCCGTCCATGGGATTTTCCAGGCAAGAGTACTGGAGTGGGTGCCATCGCCTTCTTCGAATAAATAATGCTATGAACATCAAAGTGCAGGTATCTTTTCAAATTAGTGCTTTTATATCCTTCAGATATATTCCCATAAGTGGAATTGCTGGATCCTGTGGTAGTTGTGTTTTTAATTTTTTGTGGATCCTCTATTTTCCAAAGAGGTAAAACCAGTTTACAATCCCAGTGGGGCACTGTTCTCCACACCCTCACCAGCATTTGTTTGTTATCACTTGTCTTTCTGATGATGGCCATTCAAACAGGCATGAGTTACCACCCATAGTTAAAAAATCAGTCTCTTAAAATGTGGATGTAAAATTTGTGTGCAAATCTGGAAGAAACAAAGTTGATTACCCACATTTGATTATCAGTTTCTTTAACAAGATTGAGATTATGTCATCAACACTAACCATAAAATCTAACTCTAATTCTTCCGGATGGATAACTCTCTCTCTTCCTACAGAGAGATAAAGAAAAGTATGATGTCCTTCATACTCCAGGATATATCCTCATTTGTTTTAATCTTCACTGCTGATCAGTTCAGTTCAGTTGCTCAGTCATGTCCGACTCTTTGTGATCCCATGAATCGTGGCACGCCAGGCCTCCCTGTCCATCACCAACTCCAGGAGTTCATTCAGACTCGCGTCCATCAAGTCGGTGATGCCATCCAGCCATCTCATCCTCGGTTGTCCCCTTCTCCTCCTGCCCCCA
>SJYX01017555.1:124334-217219 GCA_006410675.1 Oreotragus oreotragus | reverse complement strand
TGTGGCCACTGGTGAGTTTTCCAAATTTGCTGGCATATTAAGTGCAGCACTTTCACAGCATCATCTTTCAGGATTTGAAATAGCTCTACTGGAATTCCATCACCTCCACTAGCTTTGTTCATAGTGATGCTTTCTAAGGCCTACTTGACTTCACATTCCAGGATGTCTGGCTCTAGATGAATGATCACACCATCATGATTATCTGGTCATGAAGATCCTTTTTGTACAGTTCTTCTGTGTATTCTTGCCACCTCTTCTTAATATCTTCTGCTTCTGTTAGGTCCATACTATTTCTGTCCTTTATCAAGCCCATCTTTGCATGAAATGTTCCCTTGGTATCTCTAATTTTCTTGAAGAGAATATCTAGTCTTTCCCATTCTGTTGTTTTCCTCTATATCAGGAACCTGCAATTTACTTGAGTAGCCCCAAATTAGTATTTTGCTTGTCTCCTAATCATTTAGAAAGCAGTAGTTGCTTGAGTGGGCTATACTTCGTAACACCTGGGAATGTAGTTTTCCTGGCTCCATCCTGGAAGTTCTTGTTGGACCTGCCTGCTGGCTCACCCCTGTAGCCAGGAGCCCAACCATACCTGCTCACAGCTCAGTGACAATATCTTTGTCACCAACCAAGGACTGGCATTCAAGAGGCCTTGCTGATGGCTCTCAACCCTCCTATTTTTCTCCGTTTTGCCTGTTGAATAGTCTGGCCCCACCCAGTTCACTACAGGCATTGCTTTGTCGCTGCCAGGAACCTCAGGGGCTGTCACCTCCCCCATATGGCCACTTGGCCAGTTTAGCCATTGACAGTCTCGTTCAGCTGCTCAGTTGTGTCCAACTCTTTGCATGCTGTACTGCAGCATGCCAGCTTTCCCTGTCCTTCACAAACACCCAGAGCTTGCTCGAACTCATGTCCATTGAGTTGGTGATGCCATTCAACCATCTCATCCTCTGTCATCCTCTTCTCCTTCTTCCTCCTACCTTCAATCTTTCCCAGCATCAGGGTCTTTTCCCATGAGTCAGCTTTTTTTATCAGGTGGCCAAAGTATTGGAGCTTCAGCCTTAACATCAGTCCTTCCAATGAATGAATATTCAGGATTGATTTCCTTTGGGATTGACTGGGTTGATCTCCTTACAGTCCAGGGGACTCTCAAGTCTTCTCCACACCCCAGCTCTTCCCCAACACTAAGATGACAATGGGTCATGACAATGGATCCTGGACTCAGTTCTCCTGGAAAGAAGTGGCCTGGTGCTCACTGATCCAGGGGCTCTGCTTTACAACACCCTAACACCCTTAAACAGTAAAAAAAAAAAAAAAAAAAGACTTTCCCTCTGCAGAGCAGGAAGGGCTATTTTAGGTCCCATTGGCCTATATCCCTGTGTTGTTCACCATCCTTATTTCTTGGACTCTATTTCCAGAAAAAGTACAAGGAAGATGCAGAGAAGTGCATGGCATATTATGAGACCGTTCTGGACACCCCAGAGATGCAGAGGGTCCGGGAGAACCAAAAGAACTTCAGCCTTGTGAGTTTTTATTGATTCTAACTGGGACCTGGGTTGAGGCTGGGAAAGGAGGAGGCCTCTGGGCACACATGCTTAGGTATCCAGCCCATAGTTGCCCTCAGCACCTCCCCCTGCACAGGAGATGTGTGTTCAAGTTTCTTCCAGGCTCACCTTATTATCTCAGTCCCAGATCATCTCACACTTTGTTAGTGACTTCTTGTCTTTGAATATGAACTGTCACCATCTTTTCCAGATGGTGACATCTTTTTCAAGCTAATTCTAGGCAAGATATTAAAAAAAAATACTTTTAGGGTTTTAAAGTTTAGTTTCTCTCCAAAATTCTTAGTGAATTTCTCATTGGCTATCTATGATTATTGTGGCAGATACATTTAAAAATATATATATAAGGTTTTAACTTCCCTTGTACAATATAGGGCAATTAAAAACATAAAAAAATGTTGAAATCTTAACAAGATGTTTACTCTTTTTCCATAGCTCCAATACCAGTATGACCTTAAAAACAGTAAAGGAAAAATTACAGTTGTTCAAGACACACCAGAAATACTGCGTGTTAAAGAAAATCAAAAGAATTTCAGCTCGGTATATTTACTATTTATTCTCCATTTAATGCTAACTTATAGTTTTAGTCTCTTCTTTAAAAATATACTAGCCTCACGCTGATTCAGACAATTAACATCTAACCTCCTCAGTTAATGCTAGCAGTTATTTGTTAAAATTCCCCATAATTTGCTCTAAAACCACCACTCCAGAGACCATTGGAAATAACAACTTAAATCTGCTAACAAAGGAGCTTTTAATCCCAGGGCAGTAACACGTGTTGTCTTGCTCCAAGAAGACGGATTTCTTTTCGACACTGTGATTTATCATCCTTCCCCAAAATAACTGACTGACTTTATATTTATTTAATGGATCTTGTGTTTCACACTGGAGTGTTTTTAAATCAACATTTTCTGGTTTTTCTCATTATGTATTAATACAGTATGATAATCTTAAAAGAAGTCTCCAGGTCGGAAAAGGGACGCGTGTTGTTACATGTTTGTTACTGGGGCTCCGGCACTTGCCCAAGAACATTCTCTAGTGCCTTTTGTTTTCACAGAAGCCATGTTTCCTACTCTTTCTCCAGGAATGATTGTGTTGTCCTTTCTTCTGTGTAACACTGTCCTGATTCTAAATACCCAGGTTCTATATAAAGAGGATGTCTCACCAGGAACGGCGATTGGAAAGACACCTGAGATGATGAGAGTGAAGCAAACCCAGGACCACATTAGCTCGGTAAAGATGCCCACTGGGGACTCGTTTTCAGTGTCTTCTGCCTCCCTTTGACCATCCACACTGATGGCTGAGCTGCACTCAAAGCTTTTGTCACCAAAATAAGAGGGACATCCCATAATGCACTGTTGAGGCAGTTTTCACGAGGGCGTGTTAGACGTGAAAAATGGAGAGCCCTGTGTCAAAATGAACCAGAGCTGGACAGTAGTTTAGTAAAAAAAAAAAAAAAGATTTTTATTCAGGACAATATAGAAGAAAAGAGATCTCCGTACAGAACTGAGCCCAATTCTGAATACAAGGGAAAGTAGGGTTTGATGGATGGGGTGGAATGGGGGAGAATGGGAAGGTGGAGAAAAGATCACTGGATGGAAAATTACTCAGAAGAAAAAAGGAGGTAAAGGGGGGATTATGGCTAAAATGGCAGATCAAGGTAGTCAGACTTCACCTCGGGGCTTGAGGGTAAGGAATTGGATTGAATATTAAGGAGGATAATATCCAGGGTGGGAGATTTTGGCTAAACTGACTTAGCAGGATTCTTGTTAAAACTGGGCAATACAAAGATGTCCAAAGGTTAAGGTCTAGTTTGAAAGAAGATTCAGAGGAGACGGACTCAAACTTGATCAAGAGATTCCTTGTCACTTCTGAGTCGGAGAATGGCCCTTCCTGGGTATGTGTGTGTGAATGTATCTGCCCTGGGTACATGAACTGTGCCATAAGACATGAGAGACCTCAGGGAAGAGAAGGGGCTTCAGTCTAAGTGTGGACTCCATCCCTAAAGAAATCAGAGAGAACCCATGTGTCCTTGGCCTGGTTCTCCTCTGACCCTGTATTGGAATGTGGCCCCATTCCCACTAAGTACAGAGGTTGTGCTATTTAAACCGTGACTTTGCACACTGTGGGGCGACCAACCAAACACATGCTCACGTTCCCATTTTTATACCTGCAGGTGAAGTATAAGGAGGCGATTGGACAAGGGACGCCCATCCCAGACCTGCCTGAAGTGAAGCGTGTCAAGCGGACCCAGAAGCACATCAGCTCGGTAATGGCCCCTCCCCCGCGCTGCCCCATCCTCCTCCTACCTGCTTGGACAACCCTCCCTGCCCTGCGACGGGCAGTGCAGTTTGCAAAGTCAGGATAAGGAAATTCTGTCTTTATATAATCAGGGAGAAGAAGGGACTTGGCTTCATGTTTAATCATCCTGTGTGCAGTTCCTTAAAATGTGCTGACAGTAATGATAAGGCTACAGAGATGATCTTGTTAATTACACCAACATATAAACATAAAATATAAAACAAAGCTGGGTACATGCGTGTACCTCAGGCTATTCTCCCCTCTCTAGGAGGCCCTGGGTAGCCTTGTGAAGTCTACATAGCCTCCCCTCGCCCTGTGTGTTCTGAAGGTACTGGCTGTCATCTTACCCACAAAGGTCTTTCTTAAGCCTGTTCTCTAAGCAGGAATTTCAGGCTCCTGTGTACAGTGTCTGTGTCTATGTTGAGAGACCCACCATACTTGAGACAGCAGGTTTAGCACACATTTCTCCTGCCCTCTGTCCAGCTAGTCCCACCTCCGCCCCACCCTATCCCCCAACACCACTCGCCACTCTTTCCCATCCACAAGCAGTTTCTAAGCAGGTGCTGGCTACTAGCCAAAGATTGTGTGAAGTTTGGGAAATAGTTTGTAGCCAGTAAAAGGGGAGGATCTTGACCTGCGATTCTCCTGGTCACTGGCGGACATTCAGTCCCACGGAATTTCCACTAGAGAACACTGGCTGTTCGTCTTGCAGGCGTCTGTGCCCTTTAGCCCTCATTCCCTTTGCGTTCTCTGCTTCTACCTTGGCCCCTATGGTCACAAGCTGCATTTAGGAGTGCACGTCCACTCATCCAGGCACTCATCTGATGCCAAGTTCTTGCCTTTCTCTGGTTTTGTTTTGTTCCGTGGCCCATGATCAGTTCCATTGCCTTGCCCAGTGAAGAAATACAACTTTGTTCGAAGATGGTAGATAGTGAAAGATCTTGAATAGTTTCCGAGTAAAATAGAGACATTAGCACTAGTGGCAGTGATTTCAGGAATTAACTTGTGACACAAACCCCCAGATTTTCCATGTTGCTCCCCAGCCTATGCTCTAGTACAACATAGAATCCATCCACTTAATTCCTTCCTTCCTTTAGGTGGACAGTTGTTAACACTGTGAGGGAGGGTAGAATGAGGATGCCAAAGGGCACTGGAAGTTCCTCACTTGTTTCATTAACACAGTCCTTTGGACTTCTCCCTGTTCAAAAACACTAATTTACACAATTCAGCACTGAGTAAAAATTTCAGACAAAGTTGCTCTTCCTGCAAAACTAAACTATTCAAATCTCCTTACATTATGGGGTACCTAAGACTAAAGACCAGTTAGGAATTTCCTGAGGAAAATACAAAACAAAATTCTCAAGAACCCTGAAAGAAGAGTACACATGATTAGAAAAATTTAAACTAAGTCCCCTACTTATAACCTACTGCAGACCTACTATATTCAAGGGACTAATACTAGATGTTATGAAATGGTTAATTTTTTTTCAATGTTGAATGTATTAGCACTATTTAATGCATTTTAGGAATGTATTGATACTAAATGTTGACTAAAGAAAAGTGCCACAATTTAGTACAGTCGTCAGGTAGTAACTACCTTTGAAGAGAGAAAATAAATATTTGTGGCATTTTTTTCCTTATTCCTAAATGTCATGTTTGAAAGCTAGATTCTTTCTGTGAGTTTTCACCAAATAGCTGGCATATAGGTGTAAATCTGAAGGATTCGTGGTCATTTCACTTTTTTAGATGATCTAATTATCTTCTACAGGTTATGTACAAAGAGAACCTGGGAACAGGCATTCCAACCCCTGTCACTCCAGAGATTGAGAGAGTCAAACGCAATCAAGAGAACTTTAGCTCGGTATTTACAAATACATCAATTAAGAAACTTGACTTCCCATTTAAAAAAATTACTCGAATAATCTACCATTCTTTTAAAAAATAACATCTTAACAGTTTTGTGTGTGTGGTGCGTGTGTTACCACCTGACCAAGAACATATAGTCTTCACAAAATGACTCACTTTTCTGATGTTATTTTAACCCTTTTGGTGACTGATCAGTGTGACCACGTAGATCTGAAATACTGTAAATAGAATTAACGTAAGATTTCTCATCATTACATTCATATCCTATAACTCAGTGTTTTCTGTTGTACTTTTTCATTCCCAGAATTAGCAGAATTTATCCTTAAAACGTGAAGTAACAAGTAAAAGTATTATTCTTACTAAATATAACTCACTAAAACGCCCTCCTCACACACCCCTACCCCCAGTTTTCTCTCTTCCTCGATCTTTGTGCCTGTTTTGAATGTCTTTTGGGTACTTTTTTGTATCTCACAGGTTTTATACAAAGAAAATTTGGGGAAAGGAACCCCAACACCTATCACTCCAGAGATGGAGAGAGTCAAACGCAATCAAGAGAACTTTAGCTCGGTATTTCTTAGGGGGAAAATTTGTAAATCCCTTAATTTTTATTTAAAATAATATTTTTAACACATTACCAATATATAATTTTCTTCCTATAAAAATACTAAATTCATAGAATGAAAATGATACCAAATGTTACCTCAGTTTTCAACCCAAATCTAATTTAGTATTGTAGTTCTGGTGTGAAATTTTAACTGTTTTTCCTAAAACATAGCTATTGATCACATTCCTTAAAAACCTAAAATACTTAGTGTTTCCTTTCTCAAATCCTTGAATAACAGTAGATGTTTCTAACTGTTGTGGCACAGATCAAAAGTAAAATCTAACACGCCTTCAAAAGGACAATGTTAACTAGAATTCTATTTGTATTTATTATGGCTCTGTTTGATGTACTCTGTGTTTGCAGCATTTCTTAAAAGAATGTGATTCTTGAACATTTTCATTCCAAAGACAATTTAGCAATTCAATGACTCCGAAATACAAGTTTACTTGGCTCAGCTATTTTTTGTGTATCACAAGAGATATAAATGGGTTTCTTTGGAATAGTTTCAGGGTCATTGAAAGCTAATATTTATTTAGCTTTGAATACTTATTTATTTTATTCCCCAAATCTCTTTCTTTTTGGTCTCCTGAGAATTACCAACAGCTCATTATGCATATGAATTTCAGTTAACTTGAGCACTATTTGGTAAATCCTAATCCTGCCTTTGAGAAAAGGCCTATATATGTATGGGGATTGGCCAAAAAGTTCATTTGGGTTTTTTGGTAATATCTTACAGAAAATCTCAATGAAATTTTTGGCAAATCTAGTAAATGGCTCCTGCCTGTAATCTGAAAGTTCTGTGGGTATTAATGCCACTTTTTTGTATGAGACAGACCTCATACTGTTTGTGATGAAATGTCCAAAGGTAATCTATACTTGTTCTAGTTCTTAAATTTATTTAGGCCTATTTAGGAAAACAAACAAGCAAAAATACTTTTAGAGCCTGCCTACCTTAAAAGCTAAGTCTACCTAAACAATGGATCCAGGCTGATCTGATTGTTGGTTTTATACACACAGATTCTGTACAAAGAGAACTTGAGCAAGGGGACTCCCCTCCCTGTCACCCCTGAGATGGAGCGGGTCAAGCGCAACCAGGAGAACTTTAGCTCGGTATTTGGGAGAAAGCTCCTTTAACTTCGTATTAAAAAATAATAATACCTTTCTATCAAAACTCCTTTTAGTCCCTATAAAATAATCAGTTTAACAAATTCTTTAAAAAAACAAAAAACAAAAAACCAAAAAAACTCATCAACTGAATTCTTCCTTTTTCCAGATCTCTTACTCACCATTTGATTCTAACATTTTATACTTCCTATAACAGTCCTTTACAACTTTTCACAGGTTCCTTTCCATGTTTTATAGGACTTTTGAAGTTAATTGATATCCAAACCCCCCCAATACTATATAGCTTTTATTTACTTAGAACTATTTTCATTTGATGGGGCTGGGTTAGCACTGTAAGAAACAGGACTTGAGGCTCCATATAGAAATAATGGCCCTTGCTGAGGACAGGGATTACCTTAACAGAGATCCTACCTTTTAAACAGTGGCACCAAGAGAGAAAACTGCTCAGAATCAGAACCCAAAGGAATCTTGATACTTGTTCCAAATAAGACATTCCATCAATAGAAATCCAGACCTTCTGATTAAAAATATATATATATTTGACTTAGACGAGTTTTTCTTTTAATATTTTTGTTGAAAACTATCATACTCAATAATCTGTGAAGCTTTTATATAAGGATCTTAGATTCACTTATGCCTGAGATGGAGAATCCAATGTCATTAGGAAAATTTAGCTAGATTCTTTTTGGCGGGGGGAAGGAGTAGAGCAGTAGGGAGAGGTTTCATCCAAAATGTTTAATTCTTCATTGAAATAATTATGTGAAGGAATCAAACTTCCAGATAACATCAGTAACTTTCTTTGGTCCCACTGTCTTTTTGTGTTTTGTTTTGTTTGTAATTACTATTCACTAACAATCTTTTGATTTTATTGAATTTTCAGTATAAATTGATATTTTGGGAATGTTATATTTACTGTTTTCCCTATAGGTTTGTTATTATTATTTCTTCTTTTGGAAAGGTTCAAAGTTATTTAAAAATTATTTTCATCTATATTAGAGTAAGTATATCATTGTTTATATCTATTTGAGATATTAATGATCCTGATGATCCTGGACAATTTCTTCCTTTAAGTATCCATTTGTGTTAATTTTTACATAGGTTGCATTTAGGCAAAATTGTCCAGCAGTGCATAGAACCTTTAAAGATTCTGTATTTAGACTCAACCACTTGTATAACTTGAATTTACACGACAAAGACCTATTTCCTATATTGCACAGATTTGACCTGAGGTTTAAAATATGTTATTCTGTAAAACGAATATTCTGTGTGGAGAAAATGAATATTTGCCCTCCAATTAAAAAATAACCTTTCTATGGTACACTAAGTATTTTAGTAATTTTATGAAATAATTTTTCTTAAATTTTAACACAGAAAATCAACACAACATAAGTTAGCATAAAAGTTGAATATCAAATACACTGGTGCTTTAGCCAAGGAAATGTGGAACATGTTCTCATCCAGACATGTACTAGAAAAGACAGGTTGACTTGGTGAATTTGTCTTTCCTGTGTGACGTCTGTGTTTCATAGGCTCCCTAAATGATAGCTGAAAGGGCTGTTTTGACTGCTCTTGTTCTTTTCTGGATGCTTTCTTATGTCGTACAGGTGTTATACAAAGAAAACATCGGGAAAGGGATTCCAATTTCCATCACTCCAGAGATGGAGAGAGTCAAACACAATCAAGAAAACTTTAGTTCGGTATTTAAAAAACAAAAAACCCTTTAACTAATTTAAAATCCTTTTAAAAAAAGATTAATGGCTATATCTTAAAACCTAATCAACTTATTCCAGTAAAAACTTTGATATGTCTTGTTCCCAACTATGCTGCCATTTCCTGTGAAATCAGTTTCTCCAGTTTAGTTAAACATTAATATCACTTAAAAAATGTTCAATATTACTTTCCAACCTTTAAAAACATAACATACCCACTAAGCCCCCACATTTATCCTGCTTTGGCAACTTTGAATGCAGAGTTTACAAAAATTTGTTCTGTAGATAAATATAAACTGTTGGCCTTATTTCCTATTCTAACCTTTTTGATCTCTACTGGTATTTAAATAGTATAGATATTTTCAAGTTCTTTTAGCATTTTGTCACTGTTCTCCATTTGCCTCAAGTATAATTCCTCCCAATATTTCACCCAAACTAAAACTTTGACTTCTTTTGAAAGTCAACAAAAGAAGATCTGTGTGTATGTACCTCCAAATATTCAATGTTTATGAAACCTAAATATCCTTATGTGGTTAATATTTCCAAAACAAAATAACTTCCTTGGTTCTCCTTCTGTCTCTGCCCTTTCTGTTTTCTCCCATCCTCATAACAAGCTTGGGGGTGCAGCTCATGGTTCCTTTCTGTGGTGCTCTCCTTCGCTCAGCGTTGCAGAGATTAGCTCAGCAACAAAACTTTCAAGTTTTTGCTGCTCCTTCCTGCATTCCCTTGCTTTTAAGGATGTCTTTAGGCTCCTACAGGATGGACCTAGAAGCTTCTGGTATTTTCCTTCCTCTAATTCATTCTCTTCCTCTCTGCCCTGCTACTTGCCACTGCTCTGCCAGAAGTGGAGAGTGGTTGACTGCTCTTTTTGTTCTGGATGCTTTCTTATCACACAGGTGCTATACAAAGAAAACCTGGGCACAGGAATCCCAGTCTCCACCACTCCAGAGATGCAGAGAGTCAAACTCAATCAAGAGAACCTTAGCTCGGTATTTTGGAAAGAAAGGGAGAAGATAATGTCATTTAACCTCATAAAGAAATTTATACTTAACATTTTTTCTTCTTTTAAACCTACTTCCCTTCCTTTGCTTCTAGTATACCTCACTTAGCAAAAGGACATTCCTCATTTCTGTGGTACTACTATGGATCCTTTTTCTAATTCTGATTTCTACCCCATCTGGCATTTAAAAATATTTTTTAAAACCTGTTTTCTTTTAGTTTGCTTGGATAACAACAAAACCACATTCTAACAGTCTCAAATCCTCATGTGATTATTTGGGAAGGTAATTTCACAGCTTCTCCCCAGCAGCTAAAGACCCATAAAGTCAGTCTCCTTATCCCAAGAATGGCTATTGTTAAAGTTTTTGGTGGCATCTTCTCAGCATATAACTCCTGGCTCCTTGGATTATTGTGTCATTTGATAACAAGGAAGTTGAACTCACCCTTAGAGTCTCACAACAAATGTTACTTACAGTTGTTTTTTTGGATGCTTTCTCATCACACAGGTGTTATACAAAGAAAACATGGGCAAGGGAACCTCTTTACCTGTCACTCCAGAGATGGAGAGAATCAAACACAATCAAGAAAATATTAGCTCGGTACTTGTGGCAAGACAAAAAAACAAAAACAAAAACAAAAAAACTACATCTTTAATAATTTAAAATAATACATATTAATCCTACTTTTTAAAGATAACTGAAATTTTGTGGATTTCTTAATCACATTTATCCTTCTTCCTTCTTTAGGGCTACTCCTGGACTTAATCTCAGAATAACAATGTTGCTTTAATCCATTATTTTAAAGTTCTAATATCACGAAGTAACAGATTTTCCAATAAGTCATCCTTTGCTCCTCTCTCCCCAAACTTAACTCTCTATCCATTATCCCTAAGGTCTCTTTGTTTTATGTATTTGTGAAAAGTGGGGAGTGGAATAGTAGGTGTGACAGGATTCCTTCTGGAACATCAGAATTGCGATTTTCTTTTTTTTGCAGCTGACTTTAGGTTATAATTTACCCCGTCAGATTTGGACAAAGAGACCTTGGGAAAAATAACCCCTATCCTCTCCTTCAGGCATAATGACATAATTAAGATCCAGTAGTGGTTTGGCCAAATCACTGTCCATTTACTTTAAAAGGAGTGTCATGTGAACTGTTTTTTGTTTTACCAATTTTAGTTCTTTCTGTTCTTCTGTCTATCACGGTCTTTAAAGGCTAATTTTAGTAAGCCACTTTTTCTAAGCCTGTGTTCTGTGATGTAAAGAGATTGCTGTGGATTGGGGTTCATGTGGGGACATTACCTTACATACTAGAGAGGTTTCTCCAATACTGGAACAGGGGACTACTGAGACTTCAGTGTGCTTCAGGGTCACTGGGGCCCCCAGTCTCAAGTCTCTTATTCTGTAGATCTGGCATGGGGCCAGACATTTTGCAATTCCAGAAAGTCTCAGGTGATGTTAACCTTGTTGTCCAGGGACCTCAACTTTGAGAATCAGTTCTTTGATAGAATTCTTCCTCTTGAATGCCATAGCTCGAATCTTCTGTGACATCAAGAACGACACTGGTGACAGGGAGGCCGGGAATTTTTCACAATGCATTACTGTTGTTTCCTATTGACTAACCCTATTAGTGATGTAATTCCTGAAAACATTTTTACTTACTGATAAGTATGATGATGTTCTGAATTAAAGCAGAGGCAGAACACAGATATATTTCCCTGATGTGTGTGGCAAAAGGGTCCAGTCTCCCATTCCGATTTAGGGAGCAGCCTCTACCTTCTGTGTTATTCAAGTGCCTGCTCCTAAGTATTCAAGCACCTTCTCCTAAATCCTGACAGATGATCTGTCAGGTGCTTGACATGCATAGATTAGTGGTAGAGTAAAGGTGGTTTCCCATCTGGGCCCTGGAACTAGGCACAAAAAACTATAGTTATGTCTTTTAGGCCACAAGGATTTCAGGACAGGGTTCTACTCAGGAAATGTGCTGTAACTATTATCAGCTTGCTTTGGAAACCTATTTCTTTCCATCTAATCTTACTGCCCAAATAGTTTAGCAACCTGAGCCTCCTAACAAATGATCTGTTCTGTTTAATCTTTTGTAACTGTCATTCTTTTTTTCTTTTTGGATCCATTGGACTCACATAGGTTTTGTATAAAGAAAATGTGGGCAAAGGCACCCCAACCCCTGTCACTCCAGAGATGCAGAGAGTCAAACGCAATCAAGAGAACATTAGCTCGGTATTGTCTTGAGAAACAAAAGTGCTTTTTATTCTGCAAAGTAACCCCTGCCGTTTGACCTGCTCCTAACTCCATCCCAGGTTAAAAAGAAAAAAAATGCCAGTTTTTTTTAGAATCTCCCCTAAATGACATACTACACTGACTGTTGCCATTAACTGTTTTTTAAAGCTTTTTCTTGAGTTGTTCTCACTAATAGTAGTAGATAAAACCTGGATTTTTCTCCCGCAAACCGCATTACATTGAATAGCCTGACTGCTGCCCCCCAGTGACTTTTGGGTCCAACTTTGTATCTCACAGGTATTATACAAAGAGAACCTGGGGAAAGCCACCCCCACACCCTTTACTCCTGAGATGGAAAGAGTCAAACGCAATCAAGAAAACTTTAGCTCGGTATTTGAGAGAGGGAAAAAGAAATGGTGACACTTTTAACAAGCCTGGCAAACATAGTTATACCACTAATTTATCTCTCAGTTTCCTCCAAAATTTATCTTTTAAAATCCTTCTTTACCCACTTAAAAACCATACCAACCCTGCCAGCTCAAACTGATTTCTTTCTTCACCTTTTGCTTTATACCATAACATTTTAATGGCTTTTCTTCGTGAGGTGTTATAGAGTGTGACATAATTGAGCCATAACAACAGCTAGATGGTGGTTTTCAGAATTGGGTTTCTGCTCTCTGATATCTGGATGCTCTCTTGGCTCCTCTAGGTGTTGTACAAAGAGAATATGAGAAAAGCAACTCCGACACCGGTCACTCCAGAGATGGAGAGAGCTAAGCGCAACCAAGAAAACATTAGCTCGGTATTCTCCAGGACTAAAAAGGAGTAGTGCGACAACTTAGAAAATAACAATTTAACATCATAAAGTGTCTTTCTCATTCAACTGGAAAACACACTAAAACGAAAAGAGAAACGCAACATCTTGAAAATAACATTTTAACACCATAAAAATGTGCATTTTTTTATCCCACTGAAAATTCACACTAAAATTAACACAACTATGCTTTTAAATTCCAAATGATTGTACTAAGACATAACAATTGCCAGTGTTTTCTTTTCCCTTTTACTCTGAGGCAGTCTTACATAACTGACTGTAACATATTGACTTCCTAACATTCTCAGTTTTCAGCCATCCTTTAAGATGCTTTATGAAACAGGTAATTCTATGAAATGGATGCCTTACTCTGACTTTGATATTTTGGGTTTCTCATGTCTGAGACTTTGATTTCTGTTATTAGCACACTGGTTTATAAAATCTGGACATAACCCTTCAAAAAATGATCACTTATTTTAAAGGATAGTTCTTTCAAGTATATCACACTTAGTGCCGTGTACCATCCAATGTACTGGTGTTACAATTCCCAGCAAATTCAAGAACGATTCTTTTTTCCCTTTCTTTTCAAAATTATACTTTGCCCCATCTCCTTTGAAAATGAAAGTTATGTTTTCAGAGTCAAAACAGATCTCATTCGAGCCCTGCCCATCTGCCCTCTTGCTAGCAGTTCTGCTGTCATGGGCTTGCTGGGAATTTTTAGGTGACTCATGCTTCCCTCCCCAGCTCCCTTCACTTCCATCTGTTGGAAAGATTTTGAGACTTCAGAATTAGAATGGTACCATAACTTGCCCTCATCCATGGTTTCTCCTCCGTCAGGTACTTTATTCTGATAGCTTCCGGAAACAAATACAAGGCAAAGCTGCCTATGTCTTGGACACGCCAGAGATGAGACGGGTGAGAGAGACCCAGCGCCACATCTCAACGGTGAGTCAGGAACTCCTCAGATGGGGTGGGCAGCCTGTTGGAACAAGGGGAAAAGTGAATGATCACACCATCCTATTTTCACCAAATGAATTCATGAAATTTCAGGTGAAGTATCATGAAGACTTCGAGAAACACAAGGGCTGCTTCACGCCGGTGGTGACGGACCCCATCACTGAGAGAGTGAAGAAGAACACGCAGGACTTCAGTGACATTAGCTACCGGGGCATTCAGAGGAAAGTGGTGGAAATGGAACAGAAACGGAATGACCAGGATCAGGAAACGATTACAGGTAACTGGGATCTGGAGGAGATCAGCTTTAAAGTGTCCAGTCTGCCTGTGGTTGTTTAGGTTCACGTTTCCATCTCCAAAGTTTGCATCAGAGTGTGAGAACACCTGTGCTGACCCTAACCTCATTTTCAGGTTTGCGTGTCTGGCGTACCAATCCTGGCTCAGTTTTTGACTATGATCCAGCAGAAGACAATATTCAGTCTCGAAGCTTACACATGATTAATGGTATGTGATGCTGCAAAAAGCTTACGACATAAACATCACGATTTAGTGGGTTAGAGCCAGGGGCGTTTAGGCTCCAAGTTGTCTTTCCAGGGCTTTCAATTTCCTGAGTTGCTCATTCAGCATAAAAACATCTCCTTGACTAGCGGGCCAAGCTCACTTTCTAGACAAGTTCAAATTAGGAAAAGATTGTTCAAGGCAAGTCCCCTTTGGTCCCCATTGTAATTTTTTTTCCTCAAGAAAAACAGGTAGTAAAATTTTCTGTTGGAGAAATAATGACAATAAAATACATAAGTAAAGGGAAAAAAACGGGGTTGACTTTTAGCAACTTTCTGAACTCCCTTATGTTAAGGAAGATAGTCATTCAACAAGAGGCCACATGCCTTCATACCCTTTATTCACGTTCAAAGTAAAATAATACGTAGTGCCTGTAAATCGCAAATAATTTATACTCTAGTCTGATGAAGAGAGACCAGTAAATCAGTAGTTATACCCTGACATGAACAGTTTTAAAGGTCTTCACACAGACTGTGGAAACAGAGAGGGCATCTAAATAAATTTGGAATCAGGGGAACTTTCTGGAGAAGGTGAAAGGTGGAATTTGAATATGAACATTACTATCTGTTTGTTTTGGTGAGCCAGGAAAATGAGCAGGCTAGAGGGAAGAAACAGTGGTCAAGGACAGACTCAGGGATTTGGAAGACTGNTAATTGCCAGTGTTTTCTTTTCCCTTTTACTCTGAGGCAGTCTTACATAACTGACTGTAACATATTGACTTCCTAACATTCTCAGTTTTCAGCCATCCTTTAAGATGCTTTATGAAACAGGTAATTCTATGAAATGGATGCCTTACTCTGACTTTGATATTTTGGGTTTCTCATGTCTGAGACTTTGATTTCTGTTATTAGCACACTGGTTTATAAAATCTGGACATAACCCTTCAAAAAATGATCACTTATTTTAAAGGATAGTTCTTTCAAGTATATCACACTTAGTGCCGTGTACCATCCAATGTACTGGTGTTACAATTCCCAGCAAATTCAAGAACGATTCTTTTTTCCCTTTCTTTTCAAAATTATACTTTGCCCCATCTCCTTTGAAAATGAAAGTTATGTTTTCAGAGTCAAAACAGATCTCATTCGAGCCCTGCCCATCTGCCCTCTTGCTAGCAGTTCTGCTGTCATGGGCTTGCTGGGAATTTTTAGGTGACTCATGCTTCCCTCCCCAGCTCCCTTCACTTCCATCTGTTGGAAAGATTTTGAGACTTCAGAATTAGAATGGTACCATAACTTGCCCTCATCCATGGTTTCTCCTCCGTCAGGTACTTTATTCTGATAGCTTCCGGAAACAAATACAAGGCAAAGCTGCCTATGTCTTGGACACGCCAGAGATGAGACGGGTGAGAGAGACCCAGCGCCACATCTCAACGGTGAGTCAGGAACTCCTCAGATGGGGTGGGCAGCCTGTTGGAACAAGGGGAAAAGTGAATGATCACACCATCCTATTTTCACCAAATGAATTCATGAAATTTCAGGTGAAGTATCATGAAGACTTCGAGAAACACAAGGGCTGCTTCACGCCGGTGGTGACGGACCCCATCACTGAGAGAGTGAAGAAGAACACGCAGGACTTCAGTGACATTAGCTACCGGGGCATTCAGAGGAAAGTGGTGGAAATGGAACAGAAACGGAATGACCAGGATCAGGAAACGATTACAGGTAACTGGGATCTGGAGGAGATCAGCTTTAAAGTGTCCAGTCTGCCTGTGGTTGTTTAGGTTCACGTTTCCATCTCCAAAGTTTGCATCAGAGTGTGAGAACACCTGTGCTGACCCTAACCTCATTTTCAGGTTTGCGTGTCTGGCGTACCAATCCTGGCTCAGTTTTTGACTATGATCCAGCAGAAGACAATATTCAGTCTCGAAGCTTACACATGATTAATGGTATGTGATGCTGCAAAAGGCTTACGACATAAACATCACGATTTAGTGGGTTAGAGCCAGGGGCGTTTAGGCTCCAAGTTGTCTTTCCAGGGCTTTCAATTTCCTGAGTTGCTCATTCAGCATAAAAACATCTCCTTGACTAGCGGGCCAAGCTCACTTTCTAGACAAGTTCAAATTAGGAAAAGATTGTTCAAGGCAAGTCCCCTTTGGTCCCCATTGTAATTTTTTTTCCTCAAGAAAAACAGGTAGTAAAATTTTCTGTTGGAGAAATAATGACAATAAAATACATAAGTAAAGGGAAAAAAACGGGGTTGACTTTTAGCAACTTTCTGAACTCCCTTATGTTAAGGAAGATAGTCATTCAACAAGAGGCCACATGCCTTCATACCCTTTATTCACGTTCAAAGTAAAATAATACGTAGTGCCTGTAAATCGCAAATAATTTATACTCTAGTCTGATGAAGAGAGACCAGTAAATCAGTAGTTATACCCTGACATGAACAGTTTTAAAGGTCTTCACACAGACTGTGGAAACAGAGAGGGCATCTAAATAAATTTGGAATCAGGGGAACTTTCTGGAGAAGGTGAAAGGTGGAATTTGAATATGAACATTACTATCTGTTTGTTTTGGTGAGCCAGGAAAATGAGCAGGCTAGAGGGAAGAAACAGTGGTCAAGGACAGACTCAGGGATTTGGAAGACTGCAATACCACTGAATGGTTAGGGGGCCTTGGGTGATTAAACTCTCAACTGGAAAATGAGGACCACCTTGTAGTATAGAGTTTTGAGGGTTTAATCCATGGAAATCTACTAAAAACTGTTTGATAATGAACAAAAACCAACTGAGATTAAATTACCATTAGGGATTACTGCTAGGAAAATTTCATTTCTGCCCGCTCTCTGATGACTCTTACCTCCTTCAGCACAAGCTCAGCGCCGGAGCCGGGAGCAGTCTCGATCAGCCAGTGGGCTGAGCATCAGTGGTGGTGAGGAGAAGTCTGAGCATTCAGAAGCTGCCCACCTCTCTACCTACAGTGATGGGGGTGTCTTCTTCTCTGCAACCTCAGCAGGTACAAGTGGATGGCCCTGACCTAGACAGCCATGGGAGCCAATTCACTGGATGTTACTGTAAGAGGTGCTTTGAGTAGAAACAGAAAAAAATCTGGACCTTTTCTTCTAATGAGTCTAAAATTGTGGAGACGTACATACAGTTAGCTATTTAATTTTCATTCCTCCTTTCTTGGAAATCATTCTTTTTAAATTAGGGGGGAAAGACACTGCTGCTCAGTTGCTAAACAAGGAGTAAATGATATCTAGTCAGGTTTTCTCCTAATGCTATTTTCCCCTTTCCTTTCAGGTTACAAACATGCAAGAACCACAGAGCTCCCACAGCAACGATCATCTTCAGTTGCTACCCAGCAGACAACGGTATCCTCCATCCCATCCCATCCCTCCACTGCTGGAGTAAGTAACCATCACTTATTCAGGTCATCCTTCTTTGTTGATATGTGAAATAATGGTTACAGGTGTTATCTTTTTTTTAAACCAAAACTTCTATTTTGTATAATGTTAACAGTAATAAACTGGAGAAGGCAATGGCACCCCACTCCAGTACTCTTGTCTGGAAAATCCCATGGACGGAGGAGCCTGGAAGGCTGCAGTCCATGGGGTCGCTGAGGGTCGGACATGACTGAGAGACTTCACTTTCACTTTTCACTTTCTTGCGTTGGAGAAGGAAATGGCAACCCACTCCAGTGTTCTTGCCTGGAGAATCCCAGGGACGGGGGAGCCTGGTGGGCTGCCGTCTATGGGGTCGCACAGAGTCGGACAAACTGAAGTGACTTAGCAGCAATAGTAATAAATATCAGAGAACCTTCATTAACAACTCACGTAACTAAAGAGCATTATTCAGTGATTTAAAAACAAACACACGGACACGCACAAAACACACAGAAAAACTAAAGCAAAATAATCATTGTGGGCTCATTAGACCCACCCCCCATCTTAAAGTAAAACATCTGTTGTTTGGAATCATTCTTCCATAGTATGTGTGTGTGCACGTGTCACATGTAATCTAGTCATACCTTATATGTACAAGAGATAAGTCAAATCATGCTCACCAATTCACCAGACTACCTTAAAACTCAGTTTAAAACCCTGGATCTCTTGGGACTTCCCTGCTGGTCTCAGCTCCCAATGCAGGGGGCCCAGGTTTGATCCCTAGCCAGGGAACTAGATCCCGCGTGCTGCAACTAAGACCTGGTGCAGCCAAATAAATGAATAAATATTTTTAAAAAACCCTGGATCTCATAATATTACAACATAATATTATAATTCTTTACGATGAAAATGAATAACATCTGTATGAAGAAAATCTTAACAATCTTTATGTCCTTTAGTAAAGTATTAAAACCTATTATAGTTCAGGAAGGGAATCTAGCAGTCATTTCTCCAGAAATAAATCCATAAATTCAAGGCAATTCCAATCAAATCCTAGTACGATAATTATAAAAATTTTATACATTAATTCTAAAATCTATTTAAAAGAGTAAAGATGTAAGATCAAGCAAATTTTGAAAATGACAATAGGAAAGGACTTAACCATAAAAGTAAAACATGCTAGGAAGCTATTGTAATTAAATATGAATTTAGCATAAGAATAGATTTTAAAACAAGTGAAGTCCAAAAACAGACCCGAAAAGAGTTACAAATAAGCAGAGGGGAAAAAGCAAAATTGTAAAATACTACAGAAAAAGATTATTTTTACAATATTGGAGATGGGAAAATCTTCCTTGGCAACTTCAAAAATCTAGAAATGTAAAGGAAAAGACTATAACAAAAAGAAATCTCAAACTGGGAGAAATTATACATAACAAAAAGATTAGCATCTAAAACCTCATAAAGTATCCAAAATTCATTGACGTTCTTATTCCCCTTCCCTTCAAAATGAGGCCTGGAAGCATATGACTAAACCATCTACAACAAAAGAAAAATGGCCAAGGAAAAGAGGTTCACTAACCAGAAATATACAAATTATAACAAAGTATTCTATTACAGTAGCAAACTTTTAAGAAAACTTAAAAGGCATGTAACTTTGACCTGATACTTTCAGCCCAGAGACAGACACCTAAAGACAAAACACTGTGGGGTTAGTGGACGAATACAGAATGATAGTTAACTGTCTAGAAATACAGAAATGGCTAAATAACTTGTGGTTATTATTAAAATATGGAATTCTCTTCACAATAAATCTATATACAGACAGACCTCCAAGCTATATCAAGTGGGAAGAACAAGTATTGTTTATAGTATTCCACTTACGTGGGGGGCTACCCTTGAATGTGAATCTGTGTTTCAAAATGCTAGGGAAAAATATGTAGGTTTCATGCCAAATAACTAACCAGTGGCTGCTCCTATGAAGAAAATTTGGGCACTTTCAAATTTTATTTGTATCTCTAAATTGTTACAGTTCGTAAAAATTTCATCGTTGTAAGGACACTTAACATGAGATCTACCTACCGTCTTATTTTTCAGTGTGAAAATTCACTATGGATTCAAGGTTGTCTCTAGAACAGAACTCTTAGCATTCACTCATCTTGCTTAACTGAAACTTTATGCTCTTGATTAGCCACACCCCATTTTCCTTTCTCACCATACTGTACTTTTTGTTTTCATGGCACCCCACTCCAGCACTCTTGCCTGGAGAATCCCAGGGACAGGGAGCCTCATGGCCTACTGTCTATGGGGTCGCACAGAGTCAGACACGACTGAAGCAACTTAGCAGCAGCAGCAGCATTGTTCAAATTAGCTTTCCAGAAAAACTTATTTCTGGTATGCTCCCAAATTCTCAAAGTAAGGGAAATATGCACTATTGCTGATTTTTTCAAATTCTTTTTCTCTAATAAAACATTCAGTTCAGTAGCTCAGTCACGTACGACTCTTTGCAACCCCATGACCCCATGAATCGCAGCACGCCAGGCCTCCCTGTCCATCACCAACTCCCGGAGTTCACTCAAACTCACGTCCATCGAGTCGGTGATGCCATCCAGCCATCTCATCCTCGGTCGTCACCTTCTCCTCCTGCCCCCAATCCCTCCCAGCATCAGAGTCTTTTCCAGTTAGTCAACTCTTCACATGAGGTGGCCAAAGTACTGGAGTTTCAGCTTTAGCATCATTCCTTCCAAAGAAATCCCAGGGCTGATGATCTCCTTCAGAATGGACTGGTTGGATCTCCTTGCAGTCCAAGGGACTCTCAAGAGTCTTCTCCAACATCACAGTTCAAAAGCATCAATTCTTCAGTGCTCAGCTTCTTCACAGTCCAACTCTCACATCCATACATAACCACTGGAAAAACCATAGCCTTTGACTAGACGGACCTTTGTTGGCAAAGTAATGTCTCTGCCTTTGAACATGCTATCTAGGTTGGTCATAACTTTCCTTCCAAGGAGTAAGCGTCTTTTTACTTCATGGCTGCAATCACCATCTGCAGTGATTTTGGAGCCCCCCAAAAAATAAAGTCTGACACTGTTTTCCCATCTATTTGCCATGAAGTGATGGGACCAGATGCCATGATCTTTGTTTTCTGAATGTTGAGCTTTAAGCCAACTTTCTTGCTCTCTTTCATCAAGAGGCTTTTTAGTTCCTCTTCACTTTCTGCCATAAGGGTCGTGTCATCTGTATATCTGAGCTTATTGATATTTCTTCCGGCAACCTTGATTCCAGCTTGTGCTTCTTCCAGCCCAGCATTTCTCATGATGTACTCTGCATATAAGTTAAATAAACAGGGTGACAATATACAGCCTTGATATACTCCTTTTCCTATCTGGAACCAGTCTGTTGTTCCATGTCAGTTCTAACTGTTGCTTCTTGACCTGCATATAGCGGTACGTCAGGTGGTCTGGTATTCCCATTTCTTTCAGCATTTTCCACAGTAGTATAACCACTAATGAAATTTCTATGTGTTTGCCTATTTAGGACATACATGAAATCATGTAATATGTGGCCTGCTGTGACTGGTTTTATGTTTTTAGGTTTATCCATGTATCATTTCTCAGTACTAATTCCTTTATATTAGCAAATATTACTACATTGTATGAAAATCTTTGTTTCCTTCATCAGTTGGTGGGCATTTGAGCTGTTTCTAGTTTTTAGCTATTATGAATAAGGGTATACAAGTTAATTGTGTGGACATACGTTCATTCCTCTTGGGTATATACCTAGGAGTAGAATGCTAGGTCACATGGTAACTATCTAAAATGGGAGAAATTTCCAAACTGTTTTCCAATCTGTCTGTACCATTTTCCATTTCCATCTGCAGTTTATAAAATATTTCAATTTTTCCACATCCTCCCCAGTACCTTTTTTCAATTATCATTGCAGTGTGTAGTGGTATTGCATTGTAGCTTTATATTTTCCTGATGACTAATGGTGTAGAGTATTTTCATGTGCATGTTAGCTCTTGGTCTATCTCCTTTCGACAATTCAGATCCTCAGCAAAGGACCTGAATAGATGTGTGTATGTAGTCAGTCAGTCATGTCTGACTCTGTGACCCCCATGGACTGTAGCCCACCAGGTTCCTCTGTCCATGGAGTTCTCTAGGCAAGAATACTGGAATGGGTTCCCATTCTTTTCTTCAGGGGACCTTCCTGACCCAGGGATGGAACCCAGATCTCCTGCACTGACAGGCAGATTCTTAACCATCTGAGTCATCAGATAGATAGATAGCAATCATTAGATACACGATTTGCAAATATTTCCTCCCAGTTCGTCCTTTTAGTTTTGGTGGTAGTTGCACATTCTGTTTTGTGCAACTTAAATTTTTGGTGTCATAAGAGACTTTAAAATTAGCTGTTTAGGTTAATTGTTGCAAATCTAACATTTCCCTCTTTTGTCCTTACCGACAGAAAATTTTCCGTGCCATGTATGACTATATGGCTGCTGATGCAGATGAGGTATCCTTCAAAGATGGAGATGCCATTGTCAATGTTCAAGCTATTGATGAAGGTTGGATGTATGGCACTGTGCAGAGGACTGGCAGGACTGGCATGCTCCCAGCCAACTACGTTGAAGCTATTTAGACACTTCAAAGCATCAATCCTGTCTACAGAACCTACAAATCTTGTTAGTATTTCAGTTTAGACTCTCCACTATTCTGAGTTCTCAAATTGCCTAATAGTTTTTGTTATGATTTACTGTTGTACCATCCCTTAATTTGTTTCTACACATACCTAAGTAATTCACCAGTATATTAGTACAATTAATCTATCTAATTATTAAACTAGACTTACCTCTATTTTCTGGACTTGCACATAAAACCTGAGACATTAAACCTATAGATTTTTAATTAAAAATTTTTCTCTTGGGTTTTAAAATATTTCAGCACATTTTGAAAGTTTCTGCATTGTTATATTATTGCTGTATCAACCCGGTCTTTCTCCATTACTAAAATGTTTAACAGTATTTCTTTTCTAAATCAAGAATTCTGAACATGTTAAACATATTTTTTAAAAATGGCAGATACTCACCTTTTCCTTGCTTATTAACTGCTGATACTTTTATTTCTAATCCAGTTCTGAAGTTATGAAGCTGATAGTCAATATAAACTGGTGTTACACTAGTGTCTAATAAAATCTATAATTCTGCAACAAACACCACTGATGGAATGAGCATTACTTTTTAATAGTTTTAAGATCTACAAATAAAAACTTCAACAGAGCCAATCTATGCTAGACTTCACTACAAAAACTAAACTAAAAAATGCACAAGACACAACACTGAAAATCAACTATATTTCAATTTAAAAAATGAACAAATGTAGGACTGTGTTCAGCAAGCTTTCCTTATGGCTTGGCTTATAAAGTTTTAGAAATAGCTGTGGGATCCAATCCTAACTTCAAGGGATCTTCCTCATCTGGACCCAGTAGGCTGGCAGTTTGTGTTAAAGACATTAAATGGGCAAAGAGTGGCGTGCCAACCAATAATGGCTTGTTGCTTCAGTGCAGAGTCTCTTTACTAAAATGCAAAAGATCTGTCATGTTATTTTATTGCTGTAGTAATACTGCTCTTCCTAAGCTCCTTAATTTGTGTCTGGAGACACAGAGCAAAGAGCACATGTGAAAATGAAGGCAGAGACTGGGGAGATGGAAAGCCAAAAATTGCTAGCAAACCACAAGAAGCTGAAGGAGAGGCATGGAATAGCGTTCTTCACAGCCCTCAGAAGGAACCAACGCTTGTTGACACCTTATCTCAGACGTCTAGCCTACAGAACCAAGACAATAAATTTCTATTATTTAAGCCTTTCAGTTTCTGAGTTTCACAGAAGCCATAGTAAACTAATCACAGTATCTTTCAACATCACTAAGTCTTACGCTTTTTATTAGTTACAAGTATGAACTTCTGAGCAAAATAAAAGCAAAAATAAACAAATGGAACCTAATCAAACTTTAAGCTTTTGCACATCAAAGGAAAACCATCACATAATCAAAAGACAACCTCAGAATGGGAGAAATATATTTGGAAATGATGCCACCTATGAGGGCTTAAGTTTCAAAATAGACCAACAATTCATGCGACTCAATACCAAAAAAACCAAACCACCCAATCAAAAAACTGGCCTAAGACCTGGACAGACTTTCTCCAAAGACACGTGGCCAACAGGCACATGAAAAGACGCTCAAAATTACTAAGTATTAGAGAAATGTCAAACCTATAATCAGGTAGTGTGTAAATATATATACGTATATAAACCACACACAATATTAGCCATAAAGAATGTAACATTGTCATTTGAAACAACATGGATTGACCTAGGAAATATCAAAGTCAGTCAAATATTGTCTTGCATGCAGAATCTATAAAATACAAATTAATCTCTATAAAAACAGACTCAGAAAACAAACTTACGGTTACCAAAGAGGGAAAGGAGGAAGGGAGATAAACTTTTAAGTATAGGATTAACGGATAAACACTATTATACATGAAACAGATAAGCAACAAAGATTTACTGTGTAACACAGGAAACAATATTCAGTATTTTCTAATAACCTATAATGGAAATAATCTGAAATAAAATATATAAATATAAAACTGAACCACTTTGCTGTATACCTGAAATTAGCACAATATTATAAATCAACTATACTTCAATATTTTTTAAAGTATGAATTTAGAAGTGTGTGGAACCCTTGAAACTATGAATAAAACAGAGATCCTCTCTGGTTAAAAACAGGCCATAAAAGAGGGCAAGAATATGAATGGTTCATATCATCGTGGAGGAATACAATACTCATTTTTGGCTGGTGTCTCAACCATTTAGTTAATTTCAGGAGGCCTCATTGAAACAAACAAACAAAAAATTAAAAACCCAAACACCAAAGAAAAACAAGTACCAGAATTTACTTTTTTCTTTTTAAATTTTATTTCAGATTAAAGTGCATTTCTTTAAAAATGTTTCAAATATCCAGTTTCGATTGGCAAGTGATAACAGTCAACTCTCAATAGATCATGAAAGCTTTACTGTGGATCAGACACAGATTCTCTCTCCTTCAACCAGTCATAATGAACCTGAAAATACAACTTTAGGTGTACCTGCTTCAAACATTGTATAAACATCAAACAAAACTGCCTGTACCCTTATTTCCCATCTACTAGTATAGGTAATCAAGGAATGAACACATACTTCTGTGAAGTTTCAACTTAAATCATTCGACTTATCAAATATAAATACTTTTTTGAATGTAAAACTAAGCTCTCTTAGAATTTATCAAGTGATGAAAACAAAAATATTATAGGGCTAATAAATGACTGATTTGGCTTCTCTTAGTCCCCTTCTAAGTGCATATTCGTCAAGTCTATCCACAAGAGGTAGTGTTTAAGATTGAAAGTAATTGATCACTCACCAACACAGAAAGCAAACTCCCAACCCCCCCCACCCCGATTTGTTTTACAGGTGTGATTTAACCAATGAGTGCCCAGATGCCTTTCCTTCACATATCATGTCCCTTAATATCCATGGCAAATACATAATAATGTTTTAAGAGTTTAAGGAGGAGAAGGTATACCTAAAAAATACTAGTTAAGCAACAGTAAAACATAAATGAAATCAGGGGAACTCATTTTATAAAATAAAATCTAAATAATGGATATAGAAATTAAGTTAAAAAACCCTATTCTGCCAGCCAGAAGTAACCAAACTGACAACATGACATATATGAACAAAACAACTGCATATGTCAAGGACTGGCACAATTTAAGGGTCAGCGAGTAGTAAATATGTAATTATGTTCATTATTACAGGCCACCCAGTCTTCAGACTACTCAATTCTGCCACAATAGCAGGAAAGCAGCCAAACATGTAAATAAGCAAGGCTGTGTCCTAGAAAAACCTGATTTATCAACAAAACAATTTTATGCATTGTCAAAAAATATTTTCTTTTCAACCACTAGAAAACATAAAATTCATTCTTAGTTCCTTAAATGTAAAAAGAAGTGTCAGGCTATAGTTTGTCAATCCCTCCCTGCTCTTTAAAAACTTATTAAAGACTGCTGTCTTTTGTTTCCTATTATCAAAATCAACTATTCCATTTTTTCTAGAAAATTTCCATTTCATAAAAATAAAAAATTCTTCAGACACCTATTATTCAATTAAGTATCAAAACAGCTATTATTCTACATTCCATTTTCAGTTTCATAACACTATTTTGAAAGTGAGTTTTCTACTTGTATGCAGTTCATCCATTTAAGAGTCAGTCTTTTGTTGGAATTATTTACTGATGGGAGGTGGAGTATAATATATTTCTAAATAATTACCCAAGGGATTAATAAACTATTATGATACTATATTATATATAGAATAACTCAGGGACCACTGGCTGTCAGGTACTTTCAAAATATAATTATTTCTCTATACTTAATGGCCTAATTATTGCTATTTCAATCGATCTTTCTCATCATTTATCAGTGCATCAATCTCAATCAACATGTAAATTTGCTGATAAGCTTAGTTTCATCCAATTATAAAATGGTACACTGTGGCATAAAGATATTGTTCCCTCTATTACAGGTACAAAACCAAAAGCTACGGAGGTTCTTTTCTTCCATGTGACATCAATTTAAAATACTGTCTTTAATTTTATAATTACAGGTAAAGGGAGAAGTTAACTTTTATTCTAATGGCATATTTCAGGGGAGTAAGCATTTACAGCTTGGCACTTAAGTTTTAACTGTTCTTTGGTGAAAGGCTTGGCACAGAAAGAAAAAAAAAATGGTAAAGATCACACTGTAAAATTTAACATTCTGTTCCAAGAACTAAATGAACACTCATAATTCTATTAGACTACAGATCTAATTTACAGTTCTTCAAATCAAAATGACTCAGCTTATAATGGAACTTTCAAAGAGCAATATACAAAACCTGGCATATAATAGACACAATTAACTGGGCCATGAAAAGCCACAAAGACCAGATTTGTTTTACAGATTGAACAATCAATAAATCTTGATAATCAGTTTTTAAAACCCATTACTTATGACATTTCCTTAATTAAGTGCTTTAGATGAGGGCAGTTCTTACAATAAAAGTATTTGTTTTTAATAAACACAAAGGAAAATATCATCTTAAAAGAATGCCAAAAAAACCCCCTCATTTTTGAAGATCAGACTACTCAACTCTTTCAACTCCATTTTACAACAAAATAGGAAGGTTCAATCATATGCTGTCACAGCACTCACCAGAGGTCTTCAGTAAACTGCATATCAAGACACACTTGTCAGAATGGACTTATTACAGCACTGCTAACTTCACTGCCAAATTAACCTTTGTCAGGGGTAGCCTATTTTCAATGCTTATTAATAAAATAATGAAGTCCTATAACCTAGAAGGCAAGATTTAGAGACTAAATTCATCTCTAATATTAAGAAAATTTACCTTTATATTAACAAAAAAAAAGTCAGAACATAATTCATATATACTTGTAAGACTCTACATTGTCCAAACTGCTTAATCAGGTTCTTGGTAACATAAAATACTTATCTTCTATATTAAAAGACCTCATATTAGGCACAATTCTATCTTTAACAATTTTATTTTTTAACTTTAATATGAAGCCTTCAAGACCAGTCAGAATCCTCAATTCAGACATCTGAAAAGGTTTCTTAAAAAAAGACTAGTAGTTATATTTTGTGGCAATAATTTTAAGGATATAAATCTGCCTGGGTTACCAAAAGCTAATTTGGATCTTAAAGCCTCTTAGACCTATGACCACAAATGCAGTACACAGATATCAGCGTTTGCATGGATCACATGGGAATTCTTAGAAATGAAGTATTAGGCTCTCATCACATACCTACTGAATCAGAATCTGCATTTTAACAAATACATGCAGGTTTGAAAAGCACTGTATTAAAAGTCAGGACTTTAATGTTTATATACAAAGTATAAGGCCTTTCTAATGGCTTAGGGATAAAATGGACATGTATTGTAGTAACAAGCTATCAGCTAACTCCCCTGACTCAAGCCCCAGCCTAATAACATTAATAACTGCTTTTTTTACGACCTCTAACCCTGGCTCACAAATAATCTCCCAGAAAATCATTTATGAAGAATACTATATAAAAACCAGGCTTTTCTTAGTGGATTATAAAGTCAAAGTCGGAAGGAATGGCATTAAAAGAATGAGTTAAGTTTTCACATCTTTTGTTAAATTTCAACTAAGCCTGCCTTTAAAACAGCATTCACTTTTAAATACTCGTCTCTTTAAAAATCAAAACAAAACTCTACTTGTATATTTTCTACACACCCTCCCGTTTTTCCAATTTTTCCAATTTTCTTGTCTTCCCTCCGACCTTTAGTCAAAACATAACTGATATTTTCTTGACATTTTTATGATTCTTAAATATAAAACACCCCTGACTACTACCAACCTGCACATAATCAGAATCATGGGAAATTCATATTCAAATCTTATTTTTGACTGTTGCCCTATAGCATTATTAACCTAAATCATCCTATAATCGACAAGGAAACTAGAGCAAAAGCTCTCCACTATTCAACAACGGCTTTCAAACTTGTTCAAACTGCAGAGCATCTTTAATTATGTGCTCACTGAAATAATGGAAATTCATTTTTGAACATGAAAAATTATACTATGGCTCTACATGCAACTATATTCTTTATAAATGCATAAAATTAAAAATGACATTTGAGTGTTCTTAGTAATGCTTGCCATGTTTTATTAACCATTAGAAATTATTTGAAAAAACTTATTTCCCTTTAATGGTAAAAAGACACACACTGGAGCTGGTCATGGAATATTAATGCTTTTTGCTCTTCCAGAAACACTAAGGAAAAGAATCTGCAGAAAGTTTTAAGGCAAGAATATTGAAAATAAGGAGCCTAAATAAACACATAACTATATCAACTGAATTGGTTTTTAAATATTTTAGAATATATCCTTGTTAAACTAGGATGTTCTAAAATTAGCATCTGCACTTGCACCAAACTTGTGATTTAAGTAAATGGTATTCATTTTGGTCACATTTTCTGCTATACTGTTCACCTTCCCAGGAACTTCAGTCTACCAGCAAGTAAGTTTAGCTCACACAAATATTAAGATAGGAGGTCATGAAATGAGTTAATTCTGGTTCCTCTCAACATACTAACCCTTCTACTAACACCTGTTCAATCAAAACGTGCCTGTTTACTCAAATAGAACTTGGGAATAAATGACAAGCAAATTAAGCCAAATTATAAGTGTTTAAATTCAAGCTACAATCCTTCAGGTTCAATGGTCCCAGATTTTCTTTTAAAACCATCCTCAGGATATAAATATCAGACTTAGACCCCCCAGATATTTACAATGTAATGATAATGGATCATGAAAATGAAACCAACTTTTATCGTGACTCGGTGGCAGTCCCCTTCTGATTATAAAGCTAATCAAGACACAAGGATTAAACTTTCCGTAAGCTGTTAAAGAATGTGTGCCTTTTCAAGTAGGGGTTACTTCTGAATTAAGTCTAAAACTGAGACTACTCATTCTATTTAGAAAACAAGTGAGATATTTTGTTAAAAAGATGAAACAAATATGGCAAAGGGAGGCACTAATACCAGTTGGTAAAATTAGAAATGTTTTAATTACATACACCCTATTTTTTTAAACTCAATAAAACATACATATTTTAAACAACAGTTTTCAGATTTCTCCCAAGTTTGCTTTAGGTACATGTGGAAAGAGCAGATAAGCTCTACATTTCTTATGATACCAAGTTATAATGAAAATACTCAAGCTAACTCCCCATTAAAGAGAAATGTAACGAGGCACTATTTCTAGTGGCTGATCCCCTCTTTCAAACCAAAAGGGAAATAAAAAAAAAAAAAAGGTTATGGGAATGAATAGCAAGGTTGTCATGTAACACTTTCTCATTTCAAATACTTGTTCTGCTTACTTTAGAAAATAAACTCATGTTTAACTATTAACTAAGTACAAAACTTTTTGTTGTTTTATTTGTAGATACAGAATCCTACAAATATCTGCAGCAATCCCACGAAGCACGTCTATTATCCATACTGATTTCTCAGTATTCAATATATACAAAATTATGTTTCTATTAAACAAAGGTATTCACAAGAGGCTACAGAAAAACTCATGCAACTAATGAAGACTGAAATTCATAAATTAAAGACTTAATCTATACATAATGTACAAACAGTCGTGCATTTTAAAATGAATAGTATATATCTCATAAGAGTATATTTTCACAGGCAAATGCTGCTGCACAAGTATTTGCTAATGCAAATGAATGGAATCACTAAAATCTGCTTTAATATTTAATCCCCAAAGTTGAAACTTATGATTATTTTTTTTGAAAGCTGTCCAAATGAAGCCGCTTTGTCTGTGAAAAACATTCCAAAAAATTATTTTGTTGCCTCTCATTTGGGGTGTTTTACCAAGAACAAATTTCTTAAACCTCAAGCACCAAAAAAAAAAAAAAAAGAAAGAAAGAAAGTATAAACATCAGTTAAGCAAAAACTTCAAATAAAAATTTTCAGTTTTTCTTACTTAGAAGAGGTATATTACATAAAAAGTTTCATTAAAATATGCATGAGTACGTAAAACAAAATTTATGCTTTTGCTTGCAGTTTCTGCTTTCACATTTCAGTAAACTACTTTAAGTTCTGGAAAAACTATGCACAGCAGCCAAGAAAATACGTTATGCAGGAAAGATTGCTCTCACTCACAAAATTTAACTTACTTAATAAGCTATTGCTCTTTAGCACTTGAGGTTACCAACTTTGCAAACATTCAGTCTGAAATTGTGCTATATTTCAGAACTTACTTTATGAGTCAACAAATCCAGTGATTTAAAAAAAAAAATTCAATTTTCTCTTAAAACACTAAAAAGAATTTTCATGGGCTGGTGACCTCCAACGTGACTGCAGATTTTTAATTATAGAGTTTGCCATGATACCAAGTTTCTCATGCATTTCAAATAGCTGGCTTCCTGAATAATTATAGAGATCTTCTGAATCTAGTTGAAGAGCAAGTGCACTAATCTGTGCCACAAGATTTTTAGATAACGGAGCTTCTAAAGCAACAGGATCAATTAAATCTAAAGGAAAGAGAAGAAAATAGCACAATTAAAATCTATTTCAGATACATTTTAACTTGCATCTCCTAAGTTAATAAAAAATTTAAGTGCCTAGTTTTCAAATTAAGAGTGCACACTGAGGTAGCCCCCACTCAAGATCAAGAGAGTGAGGCTACAGACAAATCACCATAGCTTATTCTGTGCCACTAAAGAAATCCTGACTACTTCATTTTCATGAACATAACATAACTGGATCACAATGTTTAGTTTATATCCTGATTTTAGATCTTGATAGAATAAAAACTGTCAATCAGAGAAAAAGCAACTGGATAATTCCACAGAGCATGCTCAAATTAGAACTAAAAGCAGAATAACAAAATATTTCTTCAATAAAGTCAACCAATCTTATAAAACTGTCCCGTTTTGTTAAAATATACCTGAGACAAGTCTTTCTTCATCAGGAGAAATAGATTTATTTTCCATTCCATTTATTGTTTTTTCAGAAATATCAAAAACTGGAATCTCTTCTAGTCCACGGGACTTCACCTTGATTTATGCATTAAGATAAGTAAAAATAAAAACAAAAGTGACAAACTGAGTTATTTTTAATAGGACTAATAATAATAAAACCACTAATACTGGAAAAGAATCTGACATACTATGTTTTACAGTCTAGCTAATATTGTTAAGAACCCATGGTTCTACTAATACAAAAACAGAACTATATAGTGTTTTTTCAAAGAGATGGTTAAGGAATTTATATTATTTCTTAATGAATTTGTCCAGAAATATAGCCGTGGTAGCCAAGAAAAATTACATTTTATTCTCCAGGTTTGGGAACATGGGAAAAGCAAGTCTAAGGCAGACATTTTCAAGCTTAAATAAAATTATACATTTTATTCTCCAGGTTTGGGAACATGGGAAAAGCAAGTCTAAGGCAGACATTTTCAAGCTTAAATATATGGACTTCTTTTTTAAAAAAAGAACACAGTTTTCAAAGGTCTGGCAATAGGGCTTATTGATTGCTGATTGAGAAAATGCTACTTTCAGATTGTTAAAGTTTTTGCTGTTTAGTCATTAGATCATGTCCAACTCTTTGCAACTCCATGGACTGATAATTTCATCCAAAAAGAAAGATCCCTGAATTCAATGACTTAAAATTTATCAAATTTAAATTCCCCCTTCCTCAACACCTGTCCATCAACTATTTAACCATTCCCACAACTTAGGTTTATAAAAATGTGAAGGGACGCTACCTGCAAGATTTGTAATCTGGAGAATAAAATTAAGGGGTTATACTTAGCTGCTTAAAATCACTGGGGGTTGTTTAATCTCTATAAACAACTGACTCTTTTGGCCACTCCATGGACTACAGCCCACCAGACTCCTCTGTTCATGGGATTTCCCAAGCAAGAAAACTAGAGTGGGTTGCTTTGTCCTTCTCTAGGGGATCTTCCTGACTCAGGAATCTAACCGGCATCTCCTCCATCTGGCAGGCACATTCTTTACCACTGAGTCACCAGGGAAGCCAGAGCTCCCATATGACCCAGCAATTAGATTCTGTTACAGATATACCCAAGAAAAATTTTAAAAATGTCCACACAAAAACCTGCATATGAATGTACATTACAGCACATTTGTTAATAGAAAAGGGTGTAAACAATCCAAATGTTCAATAAATGATGAATGGATAACCAAAATGCTGTACACTCATAGAGTGAGGTATTATTAGGTTGGTGCAAATGTAATTCTAGTTTTCACAGTTGAAATTCATCATTTGATATTGAAATACATTCCAAAATAAATGTGGTTATGTTATACATCATTTTAATGAGCATTTCTCGCTTTATGTGTTTTTGCTAATGACTTATTACTTGCTATTTGTATTTATTTAGACTATAGAAACGATATTACACAAAAAACAAGTGTGAGCAATTTTCTTATTCGAGTTCAAAATGAGTCACAAAAAGAGCAGTCAACTTGCAACATCAACAGTGCATTTGGCCCAGGAACTGCTCATGAACGTACAGTGCAGTGGTAGTTCAAGAAGCTTTGAAAAGGAGACAAGAGCCTTGAAGATGAGACGTACAGTGGCTGATCATCGCAAGTTGACAAAGACCAACTGAGAGCCATCATTGAAGCTGATACTCTTACAACCACAAGAGAAGTTGCCCAAGTAACTCAACGTCAACCATGCTACAGTTGCTCCATGTCTGAAGCAATTTGGAAAGGTAAAAAGGCTTGATAAGTGAGTGGGTGGCTCATGAGCTGACTGCAAATCAAAAAAAATCATCATTTTGAAGTGCTGTCATCTCTTATTATACATGTTAACAACAAAACACTTCTCAGATTGTGACACGCAATGAAAAGTGGATTTTGTACGACAACCAGCAATGAACAGCTCAGTGGCTGGGCTGAGACGCTCTAAAGCACTTCCCAAAGACAAAACTGTACCAGAAAATGGTCATGGTCACCGTCTGGTGGTCTGCAGCCCATTGATCCACTACAGCTTTCTGAATCCTGGCGAAACCATTACAAATCGATGGGATATACAGAAAAGTGCAACCCCTGCAGCTGACACTGGTTAACATTCTTTTCCACAATATCATCTAACCGCATGTTGCACAACCAACGCTTTAATTAAACGAACAAGTTGGGCTACAAAGTTTTGCCTCATCTTCCATATTCACCTGACCTATCGCCAACCACCACTTCTTCAAGCATCTCGACAACTTTTTTTCAGGGAAAACACTTCCACAACCAGCAGTAGGCAGAAACTACTTTCAAGAGGTTCATCGACTCTCAAAGGATAGATTTTTACACAAAAATATAAACAAATATTTCTCACTGGGAAAAATGTATTGACTATAATGGTTCCTATTTTGATTAATAAAGATGTGTTTGAACCTAGTTATTCATATAATGATTTAAAATTCAAGGTCTGAAACCACAATTACCTTTGCACCAAACTACTATTTAACCATAAAGAGGAATTAAGTACTAATACTTCTGAACTTTGAAAACACTATGCTCGGTTAAAGAAACCAATCACAAAAGACTATACACAGGTTATAAGAACCCACCTTTTAAGAAATGTCCACAATAGGAGAGACAAAGTTAATAGTTGCCTTGGGGGTGGAAATGCAGTGACCAATTAGAGAGGGTGTTCCGTTTTTTACAAGAATAAAAAATGTTCTCAAATTAGGTCTTGAAGGCTGTGGTACTTTGTGGCTATACTAAAAAGCCACTTGTGTGCTTTCAGTGGGCGAATTTTATGGTATGTGGCTGTACCTCAATAAAGCAGTTTCAACTCTTCATCTTACGAAAATGCAAATTACCAATAGTTTTTGTTTTTCTTGAACTGGTTAAATGTTTTAAAAGATGAAACAAAACTAGCAATAAATCAAGGACTTCTAAGAATACTGAAGTCTTCAGTAGCCTGCAAACTCCAATCTCAGAAATTCTAATAGAACACCGTTTTCACTCTTAACATAATCCACTTTTTATTTATTCACAGTTTTGCCTATCAATGAAGGTTTCTGAATGGGTTTCAGAAGAGTCTGTAAATTCTTCTGAAATGATATACAAAACTTTCCATACATATTTTTAGAGGGAAAAGAATCTCGGTTTTCATAAGAATCTTAAGAAATGTCCATAACCTGAAATGTGCGTTAAAAGTTGATGGCAAGAACAAGTTAAAAAAAAAAAAAATTGATCACAACTGCTTTGGATATCAAAATCAAAATACTGTTAACCACAAATCTGCAAGATTTTTTGGGGGTAAATGTTTAGATTTGAACATTTAGGTTTTAGAAATGGCAGCCAGGAAACCAATCACTTATTTGGTAGATATAAAAGACGAGCTAGAAAAGTAGAGTTCAAAGAATAAAGAGGTGTAATACACAATAACAGTACAAAATAAATAAGTATACTTCTCTGTGGAATTATAAATCAATCTTTTAAGTTACTCTTGACTGCAGGGGAAAGGAAGTTAAAGCATCATATAAAATGAGCTTTTAAAGCAAGAATACTTGAAATGCAAACTTTTGGAGTTGTACTGTTTTGTCATTTACTCATATGCAATTTAACATCTACGTCTTTACCTGCTGCTCATGATACATTCTGAGAGCCTTTTTTACGTTAGATACTTTTGGAGAACGGATAGGAAGAGTTTTTATTTCAGATGCTGTAAGGTTACTCAAATCACCAATTGTTTTTATATTCTTGGCTCTAATGAGCTGTCCCAGTCCTCTTGCCCTAAAGAGGAAAGAGAAACAGGAAAAATGTCACAAAGTTTTGTATTTTCTATTTGTAAGGGCCTATCCGATTGAATTTCCTGATTTAAGCTCAACCATAACAAATTTTACATAGACACACCTATCCCACAGAGGATAGACATACGTGCATTTCAAACAAAATTTGAATCTGATGTATATGCCTGGCTCAAGCAAGATCAACCGTTCAATACTTCTATTACTGCCCTATCTCAACCACCTTCCCAGCTGTATTTTCATTTACTTCTAAAATAAAATATGTCAAAGTATGGATAAATAAATTCTAAACATGAGAACCCTGATCATTTAAACATCCCTGTTAACAAAGCGGCATCTCTAGGTATAGGCCAGAGATCAATAACGACTTACCACATATTGGATGTAATCTGAGGTAAAATGATTTCAACTGGTGCTACACAGTTCACCAAAGCAGGGTAAACACTTTCTGTTGGGCATGGCACAGATTCCTTAGCCATTTCTGCAATCTTAGAATAAATTTCAAAAGCTGTTAAACAGAGGTCACCTAACTGAACATGAAAATATAAAGTTGCATGAAAACTAAAGCACTTCTTACTAAACACTTCTTTGAGCTCTTAAATTTAGAGCTACGTGATCCTGGGGACAGAAATCCTTTGGCTGAAGTGGTATTATGCTAGACAGAAGAAAGGAGAAAAAAAACTCAGAACCCTAGATTTACAAGTTTATTTTTACAACTGACAGACTGCAGTCATATCTTACAATTCTCAGGAAATGTAAAATGTAATAATACTACTACTGGATCAATTACTGGCTGGCCATCAGTGCTTCTTACCACCTCTTCTCTTCATGTCTGCTTACCAAGTAAGCAGACAAAAGAAAACTATATCCAAATAGAGCACGTTCTGTCCCTTAAAAAGACAAATCACCCAACGCAGTTCTGTGTTTGCATATGTACTTTTTAAAGCCTACAGCTTACCTTAGATTGCACAGTAGGTGAAGTTCTAACACTTTTTACCATGAGAGAACTATTTGAAGAATGGCACCTAACAATAGAGCATCGCCTATCAATGTCATCTGCCAATCCTGCTTGGTATATAGGATCTGCAAAGGAGACACGGCGAACCTGAAAACATTTAAGTCATGTTTTTATTTTTAAAAAGTTTTTAAAAATACCATAAATTCTCATTATAAGGTCAGCCAAAAATAGCATGTATGTTTAGAGGCCTAATTTATCTCACTAGAAGCCAACTGCACATACTCGCAGCTGTTCCTGGTGATTGTTTTCACAAATATTACTCAAGACCAAGGGTCATTTCAAGTATCCATGGTCTAAACTGTCTACAAAGTACAGCAACAAGGAGAATGAAAGGATAGTAGCAGAAACTTGATGAAACTACATGTGACAGTTAAAAGTATACAAATTTCTACTGACCTCATATGCTCATTACAGACCATAAAGAACGAGGTAAAGAGGCAGCGACAGTACTAACGGGCCTCTGGTATACCTTAATAATCTTAGTTCTTAATTCTTTGAGGGTAAGAGTCACAGCAACAGGGTGGGATTTTTTGTTAAAACAAAAACAAAAAAACAAAAGCGTAGCCCAGCTTGAAGTTATTTTGGTCTTTTCTAAACTCTTTATTCAGTTACCCAGCTATCTGATAAAAGTATTCAACGGAGCATGTAAAACGGTAATATGTATATAAATGTCTTATTCCCAAAATATTGGGAACTTTTTGTAAATATCTGCTACAGAAAACTATCATATGTAAATAAAAATTAAACATGAGCTACTATCAAAGAAAACACGGCTATAGTTAACTGGCATTAACAATCTAATGTATACTGAAGACATCATTTCATCTTCATAAATCTTTCAAGAACTTTTACAGCCTATTTAAACCTAAGATTAAAAAAAAAAAGGTAAAAGACTCAAAAGCAAAGCAAGACCAAACCAAAAGCCCTCAAGTGTTAAGTCTTCCTAAGAACTAATCTTTGAACTCTCAATATAAAAATTTTTAGTATATTTTGGGAAAGTTTCCACAATGTGCTGGCTAAAGGCAAAATTACATGTCAGTATGACTTTATCTATATATACATGTTTGTATACATAAACATATATATTTCACAGTAAATGGTAGGTCCAATTTCAAAATTAAGGAATGCCCACACAGTACCTTTATAAAATAGCTAGTTACAGAGGACAAGTGGAGCTATGTAAAGCACATGCAACTTTTCCTTTCTAAACTATGTGCAAGTCACAGGGTCAGAGACTAAAGCAGATACATAGGTAATCCCTATGTGTACAAACTAAAAGAATTAAAATGTAGTGAAGAAGATGGGGACATCAACAAGATTAATTACAAATGAAATTATATGCAGAAATTAATGAAGGCATAGCCTAAAGAAATTTTTAATTAGAAAAGGTCTAAGTTTATATAAAGACTTAAATGTGAAACAGCATAATGTCCTAGTACACAGTAAGTGCTAACTAAAGCTCCTTTATCGGTTTCTAAGTTTCCTTGTGGATTATATGAAGAGCAGAGAGTAAAAATCACCATGAGATTATTAACTTTGCACAATGTGAAAAATAGCTAAGTGTTAGGCTTCCCTGGTAGCTCAGTCAGTAAAGAATCTGCCTGCAGTGCAGGGCACCCAGGTTTGATTCCTAGTTCGGGAAGATCCCCTGGAGAAGGAAATGGCAAACCACTCCAGTATACCTGCCTGGAAAATCCCATGGACAGAGGAGCCTGGCAGGCTGCAGTCCATGGGGTCGCAAAGAGTCGAGCACAACTGAGCGACAGACACCAGGTCCTGAAATAAAGGAATACCTAAAGGGTTTCAGTCTCTTTCTTCAACGTCTCGCCTTCTGCCTGCCCTTTTCCCTGCCCTAGCATATATTCATAATTAATGGTCATGTAAGCCCAATACCCTACCATTCACTATGTGTCAGCACGTGGCCAAACTATCCCAGTTAAACTTGGACTCATTAGCATTCAGCCTCCATCCCCCTACCTTGTGGACAGGTGACGAGATTTCATCTTCTTGGGGTCTTTTTAGTCCTCTCTTTAAAATGCTGGTGGATGGAGAAGCCAAAGGGGACCACACACAACGTGTGTGCATGCCACTAGGACTCTCGTTTGCTGACATGAGTAAAGGATCAATATCCTTTAATTTTTGAGGAGATGTATTACTGTCTTCTGAGATCAGTCCAGAAACACCTGTTTCAGATGTCAGAGGTTGTGGTATCTCCTCTACTTTCTCTGAAGTATGGTGAACCTCCGGTAAAGTTTCATTACTTTCCACTACCATCTGATTGTCATCTAACTGTGTTTCCTCCAATTTATTAGGTTCAATATTCGTTTCAGTTTTGTTAGAGTCAACCTTTCCTTTTTCTGTGATCATCTCAAGTGTGTCGGGAACAGAGCTATTGACTTCTGTATCTAACCCCTTTGTTTCAGCTTCTACAGGCAGAGAAGCTGTGGTAGTTAAATCTTCCTCTTCTGTTTCAGTGACATGGTCAGATTCAGTAGTCACCTCACCAACCACTGTTTTTTCACAATTTTTCATTTCAGCTTTCATTTCTTCAGATGAGCCTAGATCAGATTCATCACTTCCTCTGCCTAGCTCCCCAAATGCTATTTGTTCAGAGATCTCTACCTGAGCATTCCCTTTTACAGGTGTCGGATTATCCGAATAATCAGGAGCTGAATTAAATTCCTCAATTACTGCTTCATCGACTTTCAGTGTTTCAGGTGTATCCATTCTTTCACTGTTTTCCTCTGTTACTTCTTTCTCTGAAATACCAGTTTTGACACTCTCTTGTTCAGAGAAGCCAGCTTCAGACTGATTATTTTCTACATTCAATTCCATACCATCTACTTCTGGATTTGATTCCGCATTTGATTCAACAATAACAATGTTCTCTGTACTCAACTGCTCTTTTGGAGTGGCCTCTGACTTTTCTTCTTTGGTCTCCAAAGAAAAACATTCCAGTGAACTATCTTTGGAAGCATCTAAATTTGGGTCAATAGTTTTACATTTCTTATTAGATGGCTCCTGGCTTTCTAGAGATATTGCTTCCTCAGAATCTCTATGAGAAGTTTCTTTAAATTTTATCATTTCAGAAGGAAGAGAGCTTTGAGTAGTATTTTCTTTCAACTCAGTTTCAGATATAATTAATGAATTATTAGTAGGATCATTCTCTTCCTTGAGATCCAAATGAAAATTCACACTATGATGCTCATCTAAAAGTTTAACCTCTGAGTACAGATCAGCTTTCGAAGTTTCTGAAATAGATACAGGTGTTTCCACATCTGTCTTTTTTGTTTCATTGACTTTTACATCGTAATTTTCTGTATCCTTTAACTCAGTAAATGACTTTTCCTGAGGCTGTGTTTTTTCTCCACAACAATCACAACCTTTAGATCGCCTCACCCTCCTACTTCTCTTGTGCTGGCATTCTACTGTTTGAAGAGTTTTTTCAGAAAGCAAAGAAATGTCTGATGTCCCTATTTTTGAGGATTCCTCCATGCTGTTTTCTATAGAATCTCGCTTATGTAACCTCTTATTGGCATTTCTAGTCCTTAGATTTGATTCTGGTACAGAAGGATTTGAAAAGGAATGCTCTGCATCTTTGTTACTTTTCCTTTTTCCCTCAGAAGGATTCAATACATCATCATAAACTTGTAATAAATCTGGAGATACTGCAGAATCTTGAAGAGTTACAGTATCACTTTCATCTCTTTTTTCACAGATTTGAGATTTTGTATCTTTGTCTACTTCAGGATTCCCTTTATAATCATGTGCCTGATTTTCAACTTTTATACATTCCTGTTTTACCATTTTCTCTTCTTGATCCTCAATGTCAACACTATCACTGCTTTTGTTCTTCCATTTTCCAGATCTTTTCTTTTTAGAACCTTCTTCTTTTGCCTCAGAACTATCAGATTCTGAGTTTTCAATGCTGGAAAGTAAACCCTGGGATGCTCTTCTCGTTTGATATCGTGTTCGTCCCCTTACTGGTTTCTCAGAGGATTTATCTACAATGTCCTGCACACCATCTCCTTCAGATTTAGTATTTTCAAGATCTGGCTTTCTTCTATTTTCATCAATTTCAGCATTAGCACTGGTCTCCCCAAAAGCCTTCTCATGTAAATTATTTCCTTTGTCAACTAAGTTTTCCTGTACACTTTGTTCAGAAATCAATTTTTGCTTAGGTAAACCATCATCATTTACATGTAACGGACTCTTCTGTGGAGTCTTGTCTTCTTCTTTACGTCTTTCCCTTTTTTGATGACTATTTTCTTTATCTTGGCTATCAGTGGTTGGTTCTGCTGTTTCTGAACGTCGCCTTAAAGATCGCCTAAGGGTTTTCTGATTTGGAGTTACCTGAATATGACTATCCTCATTTACTGTCTGATCTGTTATTATGGCTGGGGGTGTATTTTCTTTGGATTCCAAGTTGATTTCTAAGGTTCTCTCTTCTACAGTATTGTTTTCTAATAATACAGTATTCTCCACTGTTGCTTTAAGCATTGTATCCTCACACTCCATTGCAGATTCAGAGAGATGAACCTGATTATCTAACACACATTCTGTCTGATTAAGCAAGCCAGGTGGGTTATTTTCTAAGGCTATTGTGCCATCAACAGATTCTTGAGTACTTTTCTCTTGTTCAGATCTCATTAAGGCTTTAGACTTTTTACTCCCTGTTGGTTCAGGTTTACTTGACCTTCGACTTGATCTCTTAGTCCCATGTGTTATTTTTTCAGAGTCAGGTTTAGAAAGAGCCACTTCTCTTTTCTTTGCTTTTGATGGATTATCTGTTTTAGCCATGCCTTCCTGGTTACTTTTCATTATTACAGTTGATGACATATTATTCAAGGGTGACGGACTAAAAGGTCTATTTTCTGAACCATCAAACTTTTCCAAAGTAATAAAGGATTGCCTTCGACTTGTAGGCTGTAAGGGAGCTCCAGAAATGGTGGCATTAGAAACCGAGCTACTGGGGACACCAAATGGATTTTCTGTAGTAGATGCACATTCAGTTGGTTTATTTGAAGCAATTAAAGCTTTTTCTCTGGCATCATTATTACTGCTCGGTATTTTTGGACTGGTTTCCTCAATAGAACCACACTCATTATTCAAAAGGGAAGCCTTTTCAAGATGTTCACCCATACCGCAGTTTTCCATGATATGTTGAGGAACGACAATGTCATTCTCCTTTTGTTCCTCCTGCACAAAAATGTACACATACATACAGATTAACCAGCAAATAAGTGACTTTCTGGAGAAGTTCTGTTTAAAACTTCAGCAATTCAAAGGGCAATCTGACTTTCAACATTTTGCAAATATTCCAAAGATGATGGTAGATGCTCATTAATTTGTGTTTCCAATTTAAGTATTCAATAAAGCCAAATACATTTAAACAAACATTCACTCACACAGATACAGATCCACACATAAAACAACTATAATTCTGCTAAAGACTGCTAAGGAGAGTTAAGACATTATAGAACAAATCTTAACAAGAGACTCAATAATGGAAAGCTGATTTGAAAAACCCCCCAAATATAAAAATAACAATATACCTTAAATATCATCTTGGAGTCTTTTGATTTTTCAATTAAAGTAGAAATTTCCCTGAAATAAATAAGTGTACAAATTAGAATACTGTTAATAAAGAACCAGAAAATCAGTTACTTCAGCAATTTCTATACTTACATAGATTCTTCCTGACTATACTGAGAAAATAAAGTATCCTGTGAAATATCCAGATTATTATACATGGCAGGAATGTCACACCTGAAAAAGATTTTAAGACTAACTTTGATACTGTGTCTATTAAGTCTCTCAATCATGTCTGACTCTGCATCCACACGAACTGTAGCCCACCACACTCCTCTGTCCATGGAATTCTCCATGCATGAATACAGATTTCCTTCTGCAGGGGATCTTTCCGACTCAAGGATTAAACCTAGATTTCCTGCATTGCAGGCAGATTCTTTACTGTTTGAGCAACCAGGTAAGGCCCTTGAGAGTGCCCTGAATAGCAAGGAGACCGAAGTACTCAAACCTAAAGGAAATCAGCCCTGAAGATTCATTGGAAAGACTGATGCTGAAGCTGAAACTCCAATACTTTGGCCACCTGATGCAAACAGCAGACTCATTGGAAACGACCCTGACGCTGGGAAAGATTGAGGGCAGGAGAAACAAGGGGCAACAGAAGATGAGATGGATGGAAGGTATCAACAACACAATGGACATGAGTTGGAGCAAACTTAGGGAGACAGTGAAGGACACGGAAGGCTGGCATGCTGCAGTCTATAGGGTTGCAAAGAGTCAGACATGACTTAGCCACTAAACAACAACTTCAATATTGATATTCTTACAATTAAGCTTACAATTCTACATCTAATTATCTTTTAAGAACAATATAAAATCAAGCCTTAGATGCCTGTTTCCCAGATTTTCCATGAAACCATTTCCCTGATCTTTCAAGACCTTAATAAAGGGATTCAGTTTAGGAACATTTGATGCATTTCAAGATAGCCCGACACACTATGAAATGTGGCTATGTACAACCTTTTTGACATTTAAAATATAGTACAATATACAGTATCTTAGTTCTAAACTCAAAATTACATTTGCTGCATGAAATCTAAATTTAAGTACAGAAAACTCAATTCAAGATAAAAAAGTACTACAAACCTCTTTGTTTTGAGTACTTCTTTCTGGTGTTCAGTTAGTATTCTTTCCTTTGTTTCTTTTACTTCTGGAGGTATAAACACAAAGTCAGTAGACTTTTCTTCTTCCAAAGGCATTTCACTCTTTGCTTTTGGAGTTGAAGACTCTAGTTTAACCTGGAAATTGAAACAGTAAATGCACATTTTAAGTTTTTAAATTATTTCCCAATACATCAATCAATCTCTCTTTGGCACTCTGATAATGGTTTTTGATGATGACTAAGAAGTTTGAAGTTCAAACCCATAGGATATTCCTGGATAGTTATAATTAGTATTGTCCCTAGATTTCTTTTCATTTTGCCTGTATTAAATACTCAGAAAATAAAATCATACCTCTTTAAGAAGTAGACAAATGTGTGCTTACCAGGGAAGCATGGGCAAATGTGTTTTTCAGCCCAGCACGCAGAAATCAAGTGGTGTGGCAGGAAAAAAGTACATCTGTGATTTCAAGCTGAAGCACAAACTACTCAAGTAAAAGTTGTCAAAATCATATGCCCGACAAACTAATTAATATTGGTACCCAGTGCCACTTTTACACAATTCCAGCACAGCTGTTTCCATTTTACCTTATAATGTTATAAGACTATGTCAAAGTTATTCTTTAAAAATATTTTTCTTTCATCTTTCCAGAGCCATGGTCTCAAGATTCTAGAATAACCCCTAGAAGAAAGACTATCTGAAACTTGGTTTATTTGCCACTATCTACTAAATATCTAGTTTTATATATGAGGTTATGACAAATGTCTTATGTAGGCATTCTCTTTCTAGTCAAGAAAGGAAGCTTTAAAATATTCTTTCATCCTACTTGCTGCTGCTAAGTCGCTTCAGTCGTGTCTGACTCTTCATGACCCCATAGACGGCAGCTCACCAGGCTCCCTCGTCCCTGGGATTCTCCAGGCAAGAACACTGGAGTGGTTGCCATTTCCTTCTCCAATGCCAGAAAGTGAAAGTGAGATTGCTCAGTTGTGTCCGACTCTTAGCGACCCCATGGACTGCAGCCTCCCAGGCTCCTCTGTCCATGGGACTTTCCAGGCAAAAGTACTGGAGAGGACTGCCATTGCAATTTCACTTTCACTTTTCACTTTCCGGCATTGGAGAAGGAAATGGCAACCCACTCCAGTGTTCTTGCCTGGAGAATCCCAAGGACGGGGGAGCCTGGTGGTGGGCTGTCATCTATGGGGTCACACAGAGTCAGACATGACTGAAGCGACTTAGCAGCAGCAGGTAGGATGTCATGGGGATTCTCCAGTCAAGAACACTGGAGTGGTTGCCATTTCCTTCTCCAATGCCAGAAAGTGAAAGTGAGATTGCTCAGTTGTGTCCGACTCTTAGCGACCCCATGGACTGCAGCCTCCCAGGCTCCTCTGTCCATGGGACTTTCCAGGCAAAAGTACTGGAGAGGACTGCCATTGCAATTTCACTTTCACTTTTCACTTTCCAGCATTGGAGAAGGAAATGGCAACCCACTCCAGTGTTCTTGCCTGGAGAATCCCAAGGACGGGGGAGCCTGGTGGTGGGCTGTCATCTATGGGGTCACACAGAGTCAGACATGACTGAAGCGACTTAGCAGCAGCAGGTAGGATGAAAGGAGAATATTTTAGAAGTTATTCAAATCTAGTTTTATTCTATCTGAAGAGGGTTACTGCCTGGAGTAATTATACTAAATAAACGCTTAGTATTATACAGCTTTAACTTTACTAAGAAGTAATCATCTCCCAAAGTGTCAAGATTTCCATACCATCTTAATAGTCTTTTTAGGCCAAATTATATTTCCCTATAATCCCATCTTTTATTTAGTTTTTAACAGCTTTTTCTTCCAGTTAGAAGTTGTATGTTCTCAAGCTGGTATATATTTTAATCTTAAGTGTTCTATTAAATATACTTTGGAAAAACATACTTTAGCTGGTGGTTTCACACTGTCTTTTGTATCCTTTGTTTGTGCCAAAAAAGAATCTCTTTTTCCACTTGATTTTCTTTCCATGCCACTTATCTTCATATTTAATTGTGAATTTTCTGTCTGTTTTTATAAAAATAAAACAATTTCATTATGTGCAAATGTTTTTTATCTTTTTCACATTGGTAATTACAGTGTTATCAATATTCATTTCAGATTTGAGTATTCAAATCTACTAGATCATGTCAAAGAAAACAAAGCCATTGTCTAATACAGTCACAGCAAATAAATTTGGTGTCTCCAACTTATACAGCATTAGTTTCGCATCATTTAATTTTATAAATTCTAAAATAAGCTATACCAAATAAACATGCTAAGAACAAATTACAGGACTCAAATATCCCACTTATTACTGAAAACTTTAACAGAAAAACCCAAACCATAACACTTTAAACAATAAAACATATATGACAGAAAATATTATCAGGCCCTCCTACCAGAATATATGGCTTTTTTGGGGCCATATTACACTAAATGAGTCTCCAAAAGTCTAGATAAATTTTCTGATGAGAATTTTAATTTTATCCAAAAAACAAAACTAAATAGAGTACTTAGCTATAATGTTTTCTCTTACAGGTTCTAAACAAATAATAGCTAGACTCACTTGTTGTTGAATAGGAACAAAGTGTCTAAAAGTGTTTTACTTGATGAGTATATAGTACTTTTATCTTTACTCCTTAATCTTTATAGTCATCTAGTATTGTTAACCACAGTAACCTTGTTCCAAATGGAAAATGTGGTATCAGTGATTTGTTTCTCTAACAGAAGGAATGAGATTCAATGGAAAGAAATGAGAAAATTAAGTATAGCTCTTACTTAGGTGGGGAATAGTAATTAGAATTCCTAGTTTATACAAAGCAACATTTGACCATATCTTAATAATTCTGACCTTTGTAAAACAATACATGAGATGCCAGTTTTTTAAAATAAAAGATCATTAATGAATATGAACTGGGTATTATTTACATGAGAATCTATGATGAAATTTACTGCCTTTTAATTTGTAAGTTTTCTAGGCCACACAACTAACTATACAAAACCTCTATGTTGTGGAACTCTTCTGTTCAGGTTTTGTCATTTCAATCAAATAGTCTTAAGCTTCTGTCCTTTTTAAAGTTACACTGATATCCAATAAATCACTCAAATATCATATAAAAGTAAACAAAAACAACCCCCCAACTTACTGTATCTGAATATGGTCCACTGGATTCCTCCATAATTTCAACATTTTCCAAACCAGACAATAAAAGCAGAGATTTCTGTTTGGCTTGTTTTAGTATTGGCCTTCAAATATAAATAAATATACTTAAAATTAAGTAGTACTGATGGCACTTTAACAAGAATAGTTCAATTACAATTTTAAAGTGATAAAACACATCCAGCTTAAGACTGTTTCTTACTCTACATACATAAAGTCGGGAGAAATTTACAGACAATATTAGAATTTTTCACTAAACTCTTCAGTTTCTGAATTTTATTCTTTAAAAACTTCTCAAACTTTCCGAATTTTTACCATAAAATTTCAAACAAGAGCAGACTGTTACATTAACTACGTATCAGCTAGATTTAACAGTCCTCGGCTTCCTGCCCCTTGCTGTAAACTCCTTTTGTTAAGCATAATTTGAAACTGCTTTTTATGCTTCTAAAACTAAGTTTATTCTAAGGACCAAAGCAAAGGGTCAAATAATTTTAATAATTACCATGTACTCCAAATAAGAATATTTTAACTAGGAAATCCTCTACAGTGATTCTGCTGCTGTTGCTAAGTCACTTCAGTCGTGTCCGACTCTGTGTGACCCCATAGACGGCAGCCCACCAGGCTCCCCCATCCCTGGGATTCTCCAGGCAAGAATACTGGAGTGGGTTGCCATTTCCTTCTCCAATGCATGAAAGAGAAAAGTGAAAGTGAAGTCGCTCAGTCTGTCCGACTGTTAGCGACCCCATGGACTGCAGCCCACCAGGCTACTCCATCCATTGGATTTTCCAGGCAAGAGTACTGGGGTGGGGTGCCATTGCCTTCCCCGACAGTGATTCTACATAAGGATTTATGTTAAAACCAAGATGCCAATTCACATAATCAGAACAGAGTGACTGTATAGTGTTACTGTTAGCATACTTTAGCTCCTCAGGACAACTCAACATCGTCACTTTAGCAAACGTGGCATTCCAGAACTGAGCACTTTGTTTTCTTATCTGCTTGTTCTTGTGTGAAAATATTATGCATAATAATGGTGAGATCTGTTCAAGAAGTTCACTGTCATAAGTTCCAGTGTAGTTGACATGCAGACAAGCAATAATTTCTCCTAGCAGCTTTTCTAACTAGGAAAAAGAAAAAGTTCATTAGGGTAACATTTAGAAATGTTACTTTTCAAAGAGAAAAAATAAAAGCACAAAGCATACTAAACAACTCACAGAGTATGTTATCATTTCAATTTTTAAAACTCAAATGACTTTAAAACAATTTTTACTGATTCATTTTTGGGTGTGCTTCGTCTCTGCTCCTGCACAGGCTTTTCTGTAGTTTCACAGAATGGGTGGGGGCTACTGTCTAGTTGTGGTGCTTGGGCTTCTCGCTGGGGTGACTTCTGTTGTGGAGCAGGAGCTCTAGGGCACACAGGCTTCAGCTGCTGCAGCACGTAGGCTCAGGAGTGGCAGCTCCAGGGCTCTAGAGCACTGGCTCAGTAGCTGTGGCATGCAGGCTTATATGCTCCGGAGGATGCAGGATCTTCCCAGATAAGGGACAGAACCTATGTCGTCTGCAATTGGCAGGCAGATTTTTTACCACTGAGCCACCAGGAAGTCCTCAAATGGCTTTTTAAAAGCTATCACCTTCAATATATAATACCCTTTATAAGCTGACAAGAACTTACTTTATTGATAACAGCTTGAATTCAAGCTTATTTCCCATTAACAGAAGAAATCTGTTTTCACATAAATTATGACATTAATAGTTGCCTAACCTTGGAGCCAATTATCTTCACACATAAAGAATGAGACAGGAGTAGTTGAGTTATATGAATTTAAGGCAATATTATTGTCATGAATGATCCTTGGATTATTAAAATTAAAGTATCATGATATCCCTTTAAAACAATCGGCAGAATTATATTGAAGGGAGACATTTAAATTCTAAAACTTTTCTTCATGAAAGTATGTTTTATGAACAATGTCTATTTGTACCTTGTTGTTCATATAACTATACACTTTAGGAACTTCATCAAACCTAGAAGAAAAACAAAGAGTACCATTTATATTTTAGAACATTAAACCTAGAAACATTGTAATGCAGCCAAAAATTGAGACGTGTAGTGATATAAAAAGGTGCCCAAAGACTTAACAAAAAATGTCAAACTGCAAACATTAAACATGAAACAAACCTGTCTTTTAACAAAGGAGTTAAAGAAAAACATCTGGAATAGACCTCAAACTATTATTACTAGTGACCTGTTTCTATGCTTTTTAAAAAGCCTATTTTTATGAAGTTTAAGGACTAAAAAAGACTTGCAAAAACTTAATAGAAGTTCCATTAAATCTGTTCCTAAAGCTTCCTCTGGGTTTATGAAAAACAGACTGTATTATTACTGAACCACATAAGCTTGCTATAAAGAACACTGATGAATTCTCTCAAAATGCTTCTTTAAAATACGTTGGGATTTTCTTCCTGGTTTTTCTCTTATATGCTGCCTGCTTTGGTTCAAATGCAAAAGGTAATATAAAACACCACAAACTTCTGGAGAGTAATTCAGAAATTTAAATGCACACACTTTTTGAACCAACAATTTCATTTTAGGGCCCTGTTCTGCAGCAATAGTGGCAAACGATTTATGTACAAATATATTGACCTGCGATATTGTTAGTTATGAGAGAAAAGACTAGAAAACATGTTCAACAGGAAATTGGGTGAAGTGTCATGGAGTCCTGCGCAGACATTAAAAACAATGAGATACTTAGGTTAAGTGAATATCATATACTTAACTACATACTAAGTAGTATGTCAACTCATATATATTATATATTTAACATGTAAGCTTTTTGTATTAATAATTCTGTAAAGAGATGTACTAAAGTAAAAAGTGTGTTGGATTAAGAATGAAAAATAAAGGGACTTCCAATTTCTACCTCATATTTTATCATTTGAGCTATCTTTTTTTAACAAAAGCATAATTTCATATATTACCCACTCCAGTAAACTTTAAAGATTAAGATCTTTAACAACAAAGCTGATATGACAACAGCAAAAGTTTGCTACCCATATCTAGTTATATATGTTTAAGTCTAAGAGCTATTAAGGCAAAATACTTACTTTGAGTTTTCATAAAATAATGCCAGAGGTCTTGTTAAAGCTGCAAATATATTCCGGATCATAGAAGGCAGAGAAATACGTCCAAGTACATTGGAAAGAATGCTGGTGATTGAGTTGCCAATAGTGAGGAGAGTATCAGAATGTACTTCCTTGAGGCTCAACGTGTGAAAAGAATAGATCACTCTCACAATAAGTTTAATTAAAGAAGCCAACTTCCCTAAAGGCTCCTTCTTCTTTTTGGACCAATCTGTAGGTCTCTGTGGTGCTAAGATAAAATTAAACAGTGACAGCTTTTAGAATTAATGGTAATTAAAGCAAACTAATGTAATTAAATGAAAAATATGATCCACTATTTTGGGAAACAGTGTTTTAAGCAAGAAGCATCAATGGATGAATAACTCATGAATCAAAGTATGATGAGTAACAAGATATTTACGAAGTTTCAAAGTACTTGCCACAAAACACTTATTAATTTTGTTTCCTGATGAATTCTGTAGTACAAAACTGACAGATATGATCTTAATCAAATAGTAAATGTGAACATCATCAATAGTGGGACAAACTGACTTACATACCTGTTGACATAATGCACTGATAAGAAAATACTGAATTACTTCTGCAGCATCCCCATAAAGAAATAAAATCTCAATCTAATCCTGAGGAAATACTGATAAACCCCAATTGAGAGACCTTCAAAATCTAACCTTGCCTTTACTTCACTTCTAATGGTCATGAAAGACAAGACTTGGGGAAATATTTTAGATCAAAGATTTGTCTTACGAATGCTGTGAAATGTTCTAGGAAATAAAAGTGGAAAAGGGGGTGGGGGTGAAAACAAGACAAAAGAATCAACTGATAACTGAAGGATCCTAGTAAAAAATATTTCGTGTTTGTGTTTAATTTTTGCAATGTTTCTCTAAAACAAATATTACAAAGTAAAAATTATCAAAAACTCTCAAAGTGATCCTGATGCATATTTATGAATAATAATAATTTTATTTCAACTACTGATAAATTTTGTTTCCTCTCAGCTTGTGCTGGCAGTTTTTAGATATCTTCCCCTAGTTTCAATAAATGTAAACAGCCAGGAACACCTCTTGCAAGACAAGGATTGAAAACAAAAAACATTTCTAATTCTGGGTTTATAGATCATGGATAGAAATGATATTCAGTTAATTCTAATTTTTCAGAAGTTAACAAAACATGTAAAACTTTCAACAAGGAGATCATCATCTATGCCTTATCAAACTTCAGGGGCTTAAAAAATATATTCTGATATCATTTTCTATATAACCTTTATAGCTCAGGTATTTTAGAGAATTTTAATTTTCCTGACAAAGAGGTAATTAGATTGAGTATTGTTCAGTCTGAAAGGGGACTAAGACTAAAGAAAAAAATCTATTTCTGTGGCCTGAGGCTGGGATGCTTTAATTACCAAACAAGTTATTCTATATTACTATAAAAACAAAACACCAAAAAAAAAAAAAAAAAAAAAGNGAGTATTGTTCAGTCTGAAAGGGGACTAAGACTAAAGAAAAAAATCTATTTCTGTGGCCTGAGGCTGGGATGCTTTAATTACCAAACAAGTTATTCTATATTACTATAAAAAAAAAACACCAAAAAAAAAAAAAAAAAAAAAGGCACCAAAAACTACCCCCACCCCCAAAACACCCTGCAAATATTTTATATTCTAGAAATCTTTACACTAATTTGAAGAAAGATCTTATTAAAGGAAAATTGAGTATGTTCCCACTCTTTAAACAGGAAAAGTAACCTTTAAACAAAATATTTTTTGTAACTAGAAGGTTCTTTTCTATTCAGTATGATCATATATAATCACTGGTAGATATAATTTCAAAGAACCAATTAGTACATTAACAGCTCATATCATAATCTAGAATTAATCAAGGAATATAGTTATGAAAATAAGATTTGTTAAGATTTCAATTGACGAATTTTACACAGTAAAAACTGTTACACTTTTAGAATCATTTTACATTTCCTGTAAAACCATAACCAATTAACCACTACCATGATTTTCTATGCAATTTAACATCAATTCAATGATCATTTCAGATAAGGCTATCAAATAAGAACATTTTAACTAAGTTCAAGCTTTTTGTCCAGATAATCTCTGTATTATCAGGCAATCTCTACATAAGACAAATTTTCTGCATCATAAAAAGAAGTTATACATTGCAGGGGTGGGTGAGACAGATACATGGAGAGAGGGAAAGAGAGCAAGCATGTGAACTAGCAAAATAACATGGTTATATAACATTAAAAGTAGGTAAAATGAGGTGGGAAAGCTATTAGGATTTGCCCTGATACAGTTCAGACACCCTTGCTTATACTGAATGAACAAATAAAATACTTACATTTAGCTTTGGGTTGGTATTTAATATTATATGGTGAAAAGTCGATGCAATCAACCATTACAGTAATAATATGAGTGATCCTATCCAAGAACAATAAATTCTGGAAAAGAACAGTTAGGTATTGCATGACAATCTTTTTTTTTTTGGATTTTTTTTTTTTTTTTTTTTTAGAGCTCCCATTTTACTTTATAGTACTCTATTGGTTTTGGCATACACTGACATGAATCTGCCACGGGTATACACGAACTCCCAAACATGAACCCCCTCCCACCTCCCACCCCACATCATCCCTCTGGATCATCCCCAAACACCAGCCCCAAGCATCCTGCATCCTTCATTGAACACAGACTGGCAATTCATTTCTTACATGATAGTATACATATTTCAATGCTATTCTCCCAAAACATCCCACCCTCTCCTTCTCCCTCTCCCTCAGAGTCCAAAAGTCCGCTCTACACATCTGTGTCTCTTTTGCTGGCTTGACAATCTTTTAACTAATGGCATGGGTTATAAAACTTGTAAGCATGAATAAAAAATATAACACTTTAACTCCCATGTATAACGTATAGTAACACACACCATAGTTTATGCCACTTAAGATACATTAACTATATGTGTGTGTCTGTTAGTCCTTAGTCGTTTCAACTCTTTGTGACCCCATGGACTGCAGCCTGCCAGGCTCCTCCACCCATGGAATTCTACAGGCAGGAACACTTGAGTGGGTTGCCATTTCCTTATCCAATTAACTACGGTTATGACTATTTCCCAGTTATCTGCTGTGTGCCAAGTATTCAATACTATACCTTTTTTCCCCTCAATACTGAAATGGAAGTGTTCACTAAACCCAGAAAAACCAAACATAAAAAAGTTGCTAAGTTCCCTGATATTCTTTCCATCTCCCTCCTCAGATCCAAATGAAACAGAACAGAGGAAATCCCAATGCCACCAGTCAAGAACATCTCAAAACAAAACAAAACAAAAAAACTCAGTGAGCTTTCATAGAAGAAACTGAGTAATAAGACAGAGGAAGGGTTCTGAGAAAAAGCTCTAACCATTATTAAAAAAAACCATATGGGTAAAAGACTACTGTAAAGTTCTATACATTTGCCCTTCCTTTATTCTCCAATACTGTTCACTTCTCCAATTCACTGGACTAATTCACAGGTCTGCCAAAGACAACCTTCCCCAGTGGGTGTTAAGAGTCAAGAAGCGGAAGGGAGGGCACGCCTGGCCTGTTAACCTATGGATACCACATGGAAGGTTCAGTCCAAATGACAATCTACACACCCACACAGAAAAGATACTAAAGATCTAGATGCTTCCATCTTGATCACAGTTACCAGGCAAAGCTTCCTTATAACTACAATTTGCTATCAAAGCCAGATAAACAGGAGTTCTCTCCTGGGTTAGGAAACACATTCCAGCTAATAATATTGCTCAACATTAGCCTTTATTGTCAAATATGAAGAAGGTGTGTTAAATACCAACAGAACTAATCAACAAGGAAAGAGGTAATAACAGAAACAGAAGAAAATACCCTCAAAGGTAAGAGGAAATCATATTCACTTAAAAACATTAAATGTAAAAATAAAATTATAAAACACTTCAGCATTTAAACCGAAAGATGGACACAGAAATATCAAGCTCCCAGAAAGCAGTACCAGGAATAAAGCAAACCACAGAGCTATAGAGAAAGAAGAGACACAGATGATGATGCCTGAAGACCTCAGTACTTTTCCCTCAGATGAAGGCACAGCTCCTTAAATTGAAAGGATCTACCAAGTACTTAAAAGAACACTTTTTTTTTTTTTGCAAAAGCAAAAAGGGGTTTATTGCTAGCTCGAGCTAGGGCTCAAGTCACATCCAGCACAGTGGAGTCAAGCAAGAGCCCTGAGCCTAGAATTGCAATAGTATTTATAGGTTTAGAACAAAGACAGGGAGAAAAGATGCCTCAAGACACAACCTTGGTGAAATGTCTAAATTCCAAAGGTAAAAAGAAAACCCTAAACTTAAACTAAAAAACAGGTTAATAACAAAATTAGTATCAAATGATGAATCTGCAACAGCAGCAGTAACAAAAATAACAAGTCTTAGATGTGTATTTTGTAGAAAATGAAAAACTTTACAGAAAATGGAACAAATGANAAGAAAACCCTAAACTTAAACTAAAAAACAGGTTAATAACAAAATTAGTATCAAATGATGAATCTGCAACAGCAGCAGTAACAAAAATAACAAGTCTTAGATGTGTATTTTGTAGAAAATGAAAAACTTTACAGAAAATGGAACAAATGAGCCTATCTTTAATTTCAGAGCTGTGGTAAAAAAAATTTTCTGGAACCTAAACTTGTAACTAACTGGTTATATATTTGACAAGATGTTATTAGTCACATAATATGTTTATCATTTCTACAATATAAAAACTGGACAATGAGGAACTCCAATCTCACAAATGAAGGTATCTGCAAAAAATCTTAAAACACTAATCTACCATGTTTTAAAAGAATTTCACTGTGACCAAGAGGAGGATCCCAAGGACACAAAATTGGTCTAATATACGAAATGTAAAGAGATTTCAAATATGCTTGCAGTAACTAAGTACAGGCAGGGAAGAGACCATTTATACTAGATGAAAAACAACTATAAAACCCCCCAAATCAAGCAAGCTAGGTTAAGTTTAGAACTAAAAAAATACTTCTGAACAGAAAAACTCAAAGTTATCAAGATATAAATTATTTTCCAAATTAATCTCTGAATGCAATATAACTGATCATGCCAAGCAAACAGGGTATTTTATAAAATTTAGGAAGATTCTAAATTTCTTCAGAAAAGAACAAAATGTTAGTCCATCCAAGACAAGAATTTAAAGCCAAAAACCGAGGGTCAAGCTTTTCCCTAAAAATCACAAAAGCATTCAACAAGTTCACTGTCTCCGTGGCCAGTAACAGCACACTTTTAAAGCCACTCTGCCAAATACTATGATATCAAAATTCCATAATCAGAACCGACACATTATAACTCTCTCTACTCTTCTCAGCAGGGTAACCACTATCAAGGACTAGAAATCTTTTCAAATAAAAAAAATGGCATGCTTCAGAGTAATAAATAAAATAAAATAAATTTCAACTGGGAAGAACACTGTATTCACATATATATGTGCATATAAATATGTGGCTTATTGGTTTATTCTAGAATGATACATATGTAACTGCTGACAGCAGTTATTCTTTTTAATAGAGTAAGGGAAAGGTGTGAATAGGAACCTACATTTTTAAGACCACAAACTTCCAAAGGACAGACTTTAAAAAGCTAATAGGTATAGTAAAGACCTAAATGTAAGACCAGAAACTGTAAAACTCATAGAGGAAAACAGGCAGAACACTATAAGACATAAATCACAGCAAGATCCTCTATGACCCACCTCCCAAAGTAACGGGAATAAAAACAAAAATAAACAAGTGAGACCTAATTAAACTTAAAAGCTTTTGCACAGCAAAGGAAACTATAAACAAGGTGAAAAGACAACACTTAGAATGGGTGAAAATAATATCAAATCAAACAACTGACACAAAGTATACAACCAGCTCATACAACTCAACACCAGAAAAACCCAATCAAAAAGTAGGGAAAAGACCTAAACAGACATTTCTCCAAAGAAAACATATGGATGGCTAATAAACACATGAAAAGATCCTCAACACTGCTCATTATTACAGAAATGAAAATCAAAACAACAATGAGGTATCACCTCACATGAGTCAGAATGGCCATCACCAAAAACTCCAAAGGGAAGCTTCTTAAACTGTTGGCGGGAATGTAAATTGATAAAGTCACTATGGAAGACAATATGGAGACTCCTTAAAAAACTAGAAATAAAACTATCATTATGACCCAGCAAACCCACTACTAGTCATATATCCAGAGGATACCGAAACTGAAAAAGACACATCTACCCCAGTGTTGTGAGAATTGGACCATAAAGCAAGTTGAGCGCCAAAGAACTGATGTTTTTGAACTGTGGTGTTGGAGAAGACTCTTGAAAATCCCCTGGACTGCAAGAGATCCAACCAGTCCATCCTAAAGGAAATCAGGCCTGAATATTCACTGGAAGGACTGAGACTGAAGCTGAAACTCCAATACTTGGCCACCTAATGCAAAGAACTGACTCATCTGAAAAGACCCTGATACTGGGAAAGATTGAAGGCAGGAGGAGAAGGGGACGACAGAGGATGAGATGGCTGGATGGCATCACCAACTCAATGGAAGTGAGTTTGGGTAAACTCCAGGAGTTGGTGATGGACAAGGAGGCCTGGTGTGCTGCAGTCCATGGGGTCGCACAGAGTCAGACACGACTGAGCGACTGAACTGAACCCCAAGGTTTACTGTAACACCCTTTACATTAGCTAGTACAAAGATGCAAACTAGAGTCCATAGACAGATGAATGGATAAAGCAGCTGTGCTACATACTTTTTCTCAAATGCACACGGAACATCCTCCAGGAAAGGCCACATCCTGGACCACAAATCAAGCCCTGGTAAATTTCTAAAAATTGAAATAATTTCAACCATTTTTTCTGATCACAATGCTGTAAGATTAGATTATCAACCACTGGGGAAAAAAATGTAAAAAACACAAACATATGGAGGCTCAATAAGGATCACTAAGGAAATCAAAATATGCATAGAAACAAATGATAATGAAAACACAACAACCCAAAACCTATGGGATTCAGCGAAAGTGCTAAGCAGGAAGTTCATAGCAATACAAGGCTACCTCAGGAAACTAGGGAAACATCAAATCAACAACTTAACCTTACACTAAAAGCAACCAGAAAAAGGACAACTAAAGAAACCCAGTTAGTAGAAGGAAAGAAACCATAAAATTCAGAGAAGAAATAAATGGAAAAAAAAAAAGGAGACTATAGCAAAGGTCAATAAAACTAAAAGCTGGTTCTTTAAGAAAATAAAACAAATAAGCCATTAGCCATACTCTTCAAGACAAAAAGGAAAAAGTCTCAAATCAATAAAATTAGAAATGAAAATGGAGAAACTACAACACAGAAATACAAAGGAACGTAAGACACTACTATGAGCAACTATGTGCTCATTAAGTGGACATGGAAGAAATGGACTAATTCTTAGAAAAGCATAACCTTCCAAAACTGAACCAGGAACAAATAGAAAATTTAAACAAATCACAAGCACAGAAATCGAAACTGTATCTTTCAACAAACAAAAGTCCAGGACCAGATGAGTTCACAGGTTAATTCTACCAAAAATTTAGAGAAGAGCTAACACCTATCCTACTCAAACTCTTCTAGAAAATTGCAGAGGNGGAACAAATAGAAAATTTAAACAAATCACAAGCACAGAAATCGAAACTGTATCTTTCAACAAACAAAAGTCCAGGACCAGATGAGTTCACAGGTTAATTCTACCAAAAATTTAGAGAAGAGCTAACACCTATCCTACTCAAACTCTTCTAGAAAATTGCAGAGGAAGGAAAACTCCCAAACTCATTCTATGAGGCCACCATCACCCTGATACCAAACCCACACAAAGATGCCACACAAAAAAGAGAAAACTACAGGTTGGTATCACTGATAAACATAGATGCAAAAATCGACAAAATTCGAGCAAACAGAATCCAACAACATATTAAAACGATCAGACATCATGACCAAGCAGGCTTTATTCCAGAGATACAAGGATTCTTCAATATCTGCAAAATCAATGTGATACACCATATTAACAAACTGAAAGATAAAAACCACGTGATTTCTATAGATGCAAAAAAAAAGCCTTTGACAAAATTCAAACCCATTTATGATAAAAACTCGCTAGAAAACAGGCACAGAAGGAACATACCTCAACCTAATAAAACCCAGATATGACAAACCCACAGCAAGCATTATTCTCAATGGTGAAAAAAAGGAAAGCATTTCCTCTAAAATCAGGAACAAGACAAGGGTGCCCACTCTCACCACTACTATTCAACAGTTTTGTAAGTCCTAGCCACAGCAATCAGAGAAGAAATAAAAGGAATTCAGACTATAAAAGCAGTAGTAAAACTCTATTTGCAGATGACATGATCCTCTACATAGAAAACCCTAAAGATGCCACCAGAAAATTACTAGAGCTAATCNGACAAGGGTGCCCACTCTCACCACTACTATTCAACAGTTTTGTAAGTCCTAGCCACAGCAATCAGAGAAGAAATAAAAGGAATTCAGACTATAAAAGCAGTAGTAAAACTCTATTTGCAGATGACATGATCCTCTACATAGAAAACCCTAAAGATGCCACCAGAAAATTACTAGAGCTAATCAACAAATATAGTAAAGTCAAAGGATATAAAATTAATACACAGAAATCCCTTACATCCCTATATGCTTACAATGAAAAATCAGAAAAAGAAATTAAGGAAACAACACCACTCACCACTGCAACAAAAAGAATAAAATACTTAGGAATAAATTAAAGAAACAAAAAACCTGTATACAGAAAACTATAAAACACTTATGAAAGAAATCAAAGATGACACAAACAGATGGAGAAATACACCATGTTGTTAGATTGGAAGAATCAATATAGTGAGAATGAATATACTACCCAAAGCAATCTATAGAATAAATTCAATTTTTTTTTTAACAAAAAATTTTCACAATTTATATAGAGACACAAAAGACCCTGAATATCCAAAGCAATCCTCTAGGAATAAGATTGGAGCTGGAGGAATCAATCTTCCTGACTTCAGACTATACTACAAAGCTACAGTATTGTACTGGCACAAAGACAGAAATATAGATCAATGGAACAAAACAGAAAGTCTGGAGATAAACCCATACACCTATGCACACCGTACCTGTGACAAAAGTGAAGTCACTCAGTCGTGTCCACTCTTTGCGACCCTATGGACTGTAGCCTACCAGGCTCTGAAGGAGCCTCTCAGTCCATGGAATTCTCCAGGCAAGAGCACTGGAGTGGGTTGCCATTTCCTTCTCCAGGGGATCTTCCCAACCCAGGGATNCACACCGTACCTTTGACAAAAGTGAAGTCACTCAGTCGTGTCCACTCTTTGCGACCCTATGGACTGTAGCCTACCAGGCTCTGAAGGAGCCTCTCAGTCCATGGAATTCTCCAGGCAAGAGCACTGGAGTGGGTTGCCATTTCCTTCTCCAGGGGATCTTCCCAACCCAGGGATCGAATTCGGGTCTCCCACACTGCAGGCAGACGCTTTCACCATCTGAGCCACCAGGGAAGCCTTTGACAAAGGAGTCAAAAGTGTACAATGGAGAAAAGAACAATCTCTTCAACAAGTGGTGCTGGGAAAACTGATCAACCACATGTAAAAGAATTAAACTAGAACATTTTCTAACACCACACAAAAATAAATTCAAAATGGATTAAAGACCTAAATGTAACACCAGAAACTGTAAAACTCTTAGAGCAAAACAAAGGCTGAACACTTGATGACATAAATCACAGCAAGATCTTCTATGACCCACCTCCCAGAGAAACTGAAATAAAAACACAAATAAATAAATGGGACCTAATTAAACTTAAAAGCTTTTGCCGGAAAAGTGTAATCAAGGTGAAAAGACAGTCCTCAGAATGGGAGAAAATAGCAGCATATTCAACTGGTAAATAATTAATCTCCACAATACACAAGCAGCTCAATACCAAAAAAATGAACCAAATCAGAAAGTGGGCAAAAAACCTAAACAGACATTTTTTTCAAAGAAGACCTACAGATGGCTACTAAATACATGAAAGATACTCAACATCACTAATTATTAGAGAAATGCAAATCAAAACCACAATGCGATATCACTGCACATAGATCAGAACCGCCAACATCAGAAAGTCTACAAACAATAAATGCTGGAGAGGGTTTGGAGAACAGGAAACCCTCTTACACTGTTGGTGTAAATGCAAACTGGTACAGCCACTGTGGAGAATAGTATGGAGATTCCTTAAAAATCTAGGAACAGAATCGTCGTACGACCCAGCAATGCTACTGCTGGGCATATATTCTGAGGAAATCAGAATTTAAAGAGCAACCTAGAGTCCTCTGGCAGATGAATGGATAAGAAAGTTGTGGTACACAGACACAATGGAGTATTACTGTTATAAAAAGGAACGCATTTGAGTCTGTCCTAATGAGGAGGATGGACCTGGAGCCTACTATACAGAGTGAAGTCAGTCAGAAAGAGCAAGAAAAATATTGTATTTTAACACATCTATATGAAATATAGAAAGACAGTATCGACAATTCTATTTTTATGGCAGCAAAGACAACACAGATGTAAAGAAGAAACTTTTGGACTCAGCAGAAGGCAATGATTGGATGATCTGAGAGAGTAACACTGAAATATATACACTATCATATGCAAAACAGATGACCCATGCGAGTTCAATGCATGAAGCAGGGTACCCAAAGCTGGTGCTCTAGGACAACCTAGAGGCTGTCTCTTATACACATCTCTTATTGGTTTATTCTAGAATGATACATATGTAACTGCTGACAGCAGTTATTCTTTTTAATAGAGTAAGGGAAAGGTGTGAATAGGAACCTACATTTTTAAGACCACAAACTTCCAAAGGACAGACTTTAAAAAGCTAATAGGTATAGTAAAGACCTAAATGTAAGACCAGAAACTGTAAAACTCATAGAGGAAAACAGGCAGAACACTATAAGANTGTGTATAAGAGACAGGGGTTCAGGATGGGGTGGTGGGCCACACGTATGGCCAATTAACATTGATGTATGGCAAAAACCATCGCAATATTATAATTATCCTCCAATTAAAAAAAATCTAGGAATAAAACTACCATATGACCCAGCAATCCCACTACTAGGCATATACCCTGAGGAAACCAAAACTGAATAAGACACATGTAACACAATGTTCTCACTGCAGCACCATTTACAATAGCTAGGAAACAGAAGCAAACTAGATGTCCATAGACAAATGAATGGATAAAGAAGCTGTGGTACATATATACAATGGAATACTACTCAGCCATAAAAAGGAACATATTTGAGTCAGTTCTAATGTGGTGGATGAACCTAGAGCCTATTATACAGAGTGAAGTAAGTTAGAAACAGAATAACAAATATTGTACATTAGTGCATATATATGAAATCTAGAAAGATGGTACTGATCAACCTATTTGCAGGGCAGTACTGGAGATGCAGATGTAAAGAACAGATTTATGGACAAGTGTGTGGGGAAGGAGAATGTGGGATGAATGGAGAGAGTAACATGAAACCATATACACTGCACTAAGTCACTTTAGTTGTGTGCAACTCTTTGCAACCCTATGAACAAACAGTCTGAGCCCACCAGGCTCTCTCCATGGGATTTTTCAGCCAAGAATACTGGAGTGGGTTGCCATGTCCTCCTCCCAGGGATCTTCCTGACTCAGGAATCAAACCAAGTTTCTTACATTACATGCACTAGCAGGCAGGTTCTTTACCACTGGCACCACCTGGGAAGCCCAACATATACACTACCATATGTAAATTAGATAGCCAGTGGGAATTTGCTGAATGACTCAGGAAACTCAAACCAGGGCTCAGTAACAACTGAAGATGCATGGGAGGTGGAAGGAGGTTCAAGAGGGAAGAGACCCATGTATTATACCTATGGCTGATTCACGCTGACGTATGGCAGAAACCAACACTATATTGTAGAGTGATTATCTTTTAATTAAAAGATTTAAACAAAAAAGCTAACAAGTATGAAAAAGCAAGATACAGGATGGCAAAGTCCTTGTACTGCTCATCTAGAATGGCAAAGGCACACCAGAGTAGTAAAAGCACATTACCATCAAGTGGTCCTGATACATGGGCCTTGGAGTCCCAGGACACAAAACTGTCTCGCAACGCTGTTAGCTGTTTTACATGTTAATTTCACTACTTATAAACTAAAAGCATTAGTTAACGGCAGCTCACAAACATTATCTCCATTTACTTGAAAAGAATTTACTTTAAATGCAAAAAAGGCTGGTATCTGAACAAACTCACTGAAAGGCCTTCATCTTCCAAAGTGGACATTATCTTGGAAGAAAGCTCCTCACAGCATAAATTCTCTTCCGCAGTTGCCACCAAAGCTGCGCAGCGAGCAAAGGCTCTATATAATTCTGACCAAGTTTTAAGTAAGGTCTTCATGGTGACCTAACGACAACAACAACAATTTAGAAAATGTGCATCTACACATCAAATAACTTAATAGGATACGTCTTTAACATTTTAAAAACACAGTAACACTTAAGGTGTCAGAAGAGACTAGCACAGGGTAATAAGTCTGCCCACCTTCCCGGAGCTCTAACCAAAGAACTGTAATAATACCACAATACCAGCACTTAACAAATGTGAGGAGCAACTTCACTCTCTTCACCACTTTCCTTTCTTCTAAGCTGATTATAAGTCATAAGAAAGTCTTATAGAAGCTCATTACAAACAGTAACATAATATTTTAAAACTGCAAATTCCTCAAGTAAAAATCTGCCTTACCACTGGAAATTTTTGTGCTGGAAAAATATGGTTTATTGGCAAAATCAGTGCACCATAGATAGCACTGAAATTATGTTCTAAGGCATCACCTTGATTCACTTCATTGGTCTGAAAAAAGAAAATTAATGAAGTTAGACAAAATACCATCTAATTCTAATCCTAAACAGTGATATCTTACAGTAAGAATTGTGTTCCCCAATGTCAAGATGTTAAAACAGATGGTGAACTCCTAACCTCTGTAATCTTTGAAATTAGGGTCCTTGCAGAAGTAATCCAGGGAAGGCAATGGCACCCCACCCCAGTACTCTTGCCTGGAAAATCCAATGGACGGAGGAGCCTGGTGGGCTGCAGTTCATGGGGTCGCTAACAGTCGGACAGACTGAGCGACTTCACTTTCACTTTTCTCTTTCATGCACTGGAGAAGGAAATGGCAACCCACTCCAGTATTCTTGCCTGGAGAATCCCAGGGATGGGGGAGCCTGGTAGGCTGCCGTCTATGGGGTCACACAGAGTCGGACACGACTGAAGTGACTTAGCAGCAGCAGCAGCAGCAGAAGTAATCATGCAATAAGGAAGTCATGCTGACTTAAGGCACGCTCTAAGCCAATAACTGGTGTCCTTATAAAAGAGGAAGTTTAATAGAAGATACTTGGAAGAACACCATGTGAAGATAGGCTGAGATTGGAGTGATGGATTCACAACATCAACAATTGCTTTAAAAAAATATGTTCCTCTTGATTTAAGACACCAGTTTGTGGTAATCTCTTAAGCAACCCTGGGAAACAACATACTGTGTTTTGAGTCCTAAAAAAGAATCCCAGAGGTGATTCCAGAAACTTTTACTATACACACAAGGTAAGACTCAAGCAAGGACTTATAAAAATGGCCTCTAGCAGACCTCAAACAGTAGGGAACCATTTAGGAACATAAATCTTGTTCTTCCAAAAGAATATGTATAATGGAGTGTTGGCTCAGGTAGCTAAAATAAGGGCTACTGTATAATCACATAATTCTTCAGAGTCCTCACTCCATTTGTAAGTAATAACAGACTAATTTACAAAGAATAATTCCATTTAAAGATAAAGCTACTAATGAACTATTAATAGTGACAGAACCTGAGCTCCATACCTTGCCAATATTATCACTTTAAGTATTTAAATGTAAAGGTCAGTCAACTCAACAATTAAAGGTTTAGGAACTACTATATGGCTATGAGGTAATCACCAACATGATTTGCCCACAGAAATCTAAAAATATTTAGTCAAGACATCCATATTATTCCCCATAGCACAAATGAAAGAATCCAAGATATAAACAGGGAAATCAGGATCATGTGAGCCTTCTGGCTTTCTAATCATAAGAGAAAATGGACTATTTAGTCTCCACTAATTACATTTTTTTGAATAAGGAAGAAACACAATGAAATCAAGTAATTTAAAGAACAGAAAATTAACCAATCCCACAGATAAAATATGTAATATCTTCCATTCAAATACAAATTTCTATTCATATACTCATGTGCTATATACAAAGAAAGAAAAAAAAGGCAAGGTACTAAACTTGAGAGGAAACATGCAGCTGACTTATATCATACCTGATTAATCAATTCTGTTAATGGGGTGACTATAATATTCCACATTCTCCAAAGATGCTCCTTGTTGTCCAACTGCTTTGAATTTTGATTAATAACATTTAAGACAGAGTCACTGAAAGCTAGTGGTGAAGTTGGACCAGAAAGAACACAGCCCACAAGTGTTTCCAGGTTGAGAAAAAACCTGATGGAAAAAATATTTTGAACTATGCATTAACTGTACTTTTTGTAAAAGTAAATTACATTACAGCAAAGTTACCCCCAAAATGAATCTTTTTAATTTTCAAAAAAATTTATAATAGTCTGTAACTCAAAAGAGTATCATTCAAACTTTCCAAAATAAACAGAAGTTTAAAATTACCTTTCGTCTTCCACACCACAAGATGTNGCATTAACTGTACTTTTTGTAAAAGTAAATTACATTACAGCAAAGTTACCCCCAAAATGAATCTTTTTAATTTTCAAAAAAATTTATAATAGTCTGTAACTCAAAAGAGTATCATTCAAACTTTCCAAAATAAACAGAAGTTTAAAATTACCTTTCATCTTCCACACCACATTCCAATAGATTATTATTGAAAATTAACTGAATTAAAAACAAAGCAGGGGTTCCCTGAAGAAAGATGGGAGATGGCAATCAATCTTCTTGTTACACTTGTTTTCTACAATTATGTGAAATATGACCCTTTTAAGTTTGAGGAATTTTGAAATTACTTAGGATACAACAAAAATGATAGCAAATGTACTTCCATAAACTACACACAAAAATCAAGTTCTTTATATTTAATTATTGCTGATCCATCTAGTCAAGCAATTGAAGAATATTAAGAGATTCCAGATGTAAACAATGACTTAAAACTTGCTGGATCAACAATACCTACCGTCCAGCAGATATTAAATATATTTCACTATAACTAAGTCAGTGTTACAAAGCTTCCAAAACTTGTAACTAACCAAAATTACATTTACATAAAAGCAAAGAAACCTTTTATTCTAGAACCCTCTAATCCAGGAAAATAGTTCCATTAACATGCCATATTTAACTCCTCACAAGCATACCTCATCGTATTGTGCTTTGCAGATAAACGGCATATTTTACATATTGAAGCCAACCCTGTTTTGAACAAGTCTACTGGAACACTTTCTCTAACAGTATTTGTTTACTTTGTCACATTTGGGTAATTCTCACGATTTTTCAAACTTAGTATGTGTCCTGCCGGCTCGATGGACCAGCTATTATTTTGTCACCCTCCCACTCCTCTGGCCTCTGCATTCCTTGAGACACAATATTGAATTTAGACTAATTAATGCTAAAGTGGCCTCTAAACGTTGAAGTGAAAGGAGCTGCACATCTCTCACTTTCAACCAAAAGCTGGAAATGATTAAACTTAATAGTGAAGGCATGCTTAAAGTCAAGACCAGGGGAAGTAACTACAGATGTGGTAGAAATAGCAAAGAACTACTGGACATGGAACAACAGACTGGTTCCAAATGACTGAGCGACTGCACTGAACTGAGAATTAGGAGTAGAGCCTGAAAACGTGATTGAATTGCTGCAATTTTATGATAAAATGTAAACAGATGTGGAGTTGCTCCTTATGGATGAGCAAAGAAAGTGGTTTCTTAGGACGGAATCTACTCCTCGTGAAGATGTTGTGAAGACTTGAAATGACAACAAGATAAACTTAATTGATAAAGCAGCATCAAGATTTGACAGGACCAGCTCCAATTCTGAAAGAAGTCCTACTGTGAGTAAAACACTATCCAACAGCATTATATGCTACAGAGAAATCATTTATGAAAGAATCATTCACAGAAAACATCACTGTTGTCTTAATAAACTGCCATGGCCTCCCCAACCTTCAGCAACCATCATTCTCATCAGTCAGCAGCCATCAATACAGAGGCAAGATCCCCAAGCAGTAAAAGATTATGACTCACCGAAGGCTCAAATGATTAAGTAACAATTTTAGTAATGAAGTACTTTTAAATTAAGGTATGTACATTGTTTTTTTTAAGCCATAATGCTATTTACTTACACTTAATAGACTATAATATAGTGTAAACATAACTTTTACATACACTGCTGCTGCTAAGTCACTTCAGTCGTGTCCGACTCTGTGTGACCCCACAGATGGCAGCCCACCAGGCTCTGCTGTCCCTGGGATTCTCCAGGCAAGAACACTGGAGTGGGTTGCCATTTCCTTCTCCATACACTAGGTAACCAAAAATTTCATGTGACTTGCTTTATTCTGATATTCTTTCTTAGCAGTGGTCTGGAACTCAACTTGTAATTATCTCTGAGGCACATCTATACTTTGTGATTTTTTTCCCTTTAATATAATCAGCATATTCAAATTCAATTCTTTTTGAACTTTGCAATCTTAAGTTTCACTAGCTTAAAAACACATGGATTTTTAGCTAATTTAATCATATCATTACATCTAAGATACTTGCATTAAGAATATCCATATTAGCAACCTGATATGCTGGAGAACCTAATACTTTCTGAGGAAGTCCTTTAATTGTAATTTCCATGAGAACCTAAGAAAGACAAAAGGTTTTACTATACATTAGTCATTAATATTCACTATAGTTTTAACAATTTCTTATAAGTAATGCTCACTCATTAATGTAAACACATTCTTATCAGCTTAAAACATTCAAGTACAGAAATACAAAAAATAAAATAAAAAGGTCCTTCTTTATCTCTAGGAATAATCAATGCTGTCAGTCTGGAGTTTTTTTTAGACCTAACTGTCCATATAAAGTACACAGAGAACGTAACTTCCTGAGCTGGCTGTCATGTATCTATTCTTTTATGACATTATTGATATTATACCATGAGATACTTTGAACTTTCTTCACCTGACTATGAAAGAGTTTTCAGTCTACATAGACATATTCTTAACTGATAAAACAAATACACACAGCTTATTCAAACTTTTTAAAAACTAATGGTCCTAGAGGCTATTTTTAATACTACAAAAAGAAATTCTGCAATCAATTACGTACTGACTAGTGCCAGAAGCCAATATTCAAAGGATTTCTAACTAAAAGCTGGATCTAAGACACATCTCTCAAATGTGACAGAGCCTATCAAACTGCCATCCAAATGTATTATTACACAAGTATTAACCTGATATAACAGTGACATGACAAAAATAATCATTAGTAAAAATGGTTTCACATACTCTCATTTTGAACAGAAACTAATGATAATTATGCATTCGTAGACACATTTATTTTGTTCCAGCCCACAGTGCTCTCCATTTATCAACTCATTTAATTATGAACTACTACTACATCTCTTCTTTACAGAGAGGCAAGGGAGTAGATAAAAGTGTCCAAGTTCACTCAGTCAGTAGTTAGGCTGAGGTCCAACTTCATACTAGAGCCTGGCTATTAACCACTATCCTCTACTGTCACAGCAGAGATCACTGTCATGCAGATAAAAGAAACAGACTCAAAGTTTATGTAAGGGTATGATTTGTTCCATCTGCAGATTATTTTGGGAAACTCACTATTACAAAAAGTATCCCCAATTTTCTTTTTCTTTACTATATAGGTCACTTTTAAAATGCAAAAGCTCTACAAGATTATTACTAGGTGTTTTTTCAAATGTACAAAGTAACAATTAGTGGAGCTCAGCAATCTTGTTATAAAATTAGTGTTCATCTGAGTTTCTTCAGTTCAAGTTTCACGCTTCTTATCCCATTTTCTCTGTATAGCTGATGCTTTTTCTTATCACACTGGAATTTGGAGTTGCCACTGTCATCATTTACTTTATTAAGGTTTCAAATAATCGCAAAACCATTGGGACAGCATTTATTTCAGGGTTAAATTGCTGATAAACACTTGATATAAAATGTCTTCCCAAATCTTGATCTGTGCTAGTACCTTCAAAATAAAATTCAATTTCAGAGTATGGTTTTAAAATTCTATCATACAGGTATTGTACTTACCAGTGTTTTCAATACAGGAAATACTTCCAAATTCACTATGCTTTCCAAAGATTTTAATAAAAGAGTCAAAACTTCAGAACCTGGTCTCTCTTTTTTGTTACCTATCCAAAAGCACAAGAAGGGTTATAGTTCTAAAGATGTATCTTTAGGAGTGAAAATACAGTAAATTCAGGAGTAAAAATATATACTCAGAGAGCTATTAAAAAGCAATTTTAAAAAAACAAAGTGATTTGATTAAATAGAAGTCTAGAACATACAATAAGTTAAGTGATTTTAAAATAAATTTTATATATGAAAGCCAAACAATTCACTGACTGCTATAAAAGTCTTAATCATTACAGTGCTTACCTGATTCAATAATTGACTTCACCAAGCTAATTAACTCCTTCCAAATAGCATTAATAACTACATCTGCCAAACAAAATAAAAGGTACTTTAGAATGAAGTAGATATAACTACAAAGGTTCCCCCTTTTATGCTTATACTATAGAGATAAACTGAGCAATACTTTGAAATACAATTCTCCTTGTAATAGTCAACATTTTAACTCAGTTTATAATATGCTATCACCTCATTTCTGTTTAGAGAAAGATGTTTTCAAATGGACTGACACTCTGGGTAATTTTTTCTATCAACCATATTTTCTGTTATTGAACATTTTTTATTTTTGATACAAGGAAAAACCAAGATTCAGAAGGACATCTGAAAGCCGCTAGAAAAAAAATCTTCCAGCAAGTTAAATAGCAAACTATCTTATTTTTGAAATGTGTCACTATTTGATAGGCTTTAGAACACAGAAGGTTTAGGTATAGATACTAGGTATTAGGTATAGATACTAGGTTTAGGTATACGTAAAATCACAAAGCCCAGGTTTGAATCATGGCTCTATCACTTACTACATAACCAGGCAAAAGTTACTTACTTCTCTGTACAACACAATCCCTTATCTGCAAAATGGGCTAACACATAAGGTTACTATTAGGATTAAATGAATTACATATAAAGCTTTTGCAGAACAATCTAGAAGCAAGTGGCACCATATAAATATTTACTATTTTCTTTTTAAACAAGTTTAAGCAATAAAAATCTTCTCTTAAATATTCACCAGAAGCATCTTTTCCAACTGCAACAAAGCTATCATGAACAGCAGTGATAAGTGTATTTGAGTGTTTGGAGAAAAAAGAAGAGCTGCTGATTAATGGATGTTCAAGTGGCTCTAAAAGAGAAAAAAAAGACAGTTATTCAAAACCGAAGCTTTATGAAATAAATTCCCCAATATAAAATGTTAGGTGGTCTGCTATGTTTTCTATTAAAAGACATAAAATTTCTTCACCCCAATTTACAGTGTTCTGAATTGTTTTAATAATCAAAATTATTTTTAAAAAATTCAATACCTAGGCTCAGTATAAGTTTGTTTTGCTTAGCAAAACTCACAACTTCTGGACCCAACAAAAAATGAAGCAACATTTCAAGCCCCAAAAGTTGTATAGAGGGGATTGTGGCCATTCCAAAATTTGAATTCAAGTTCATCCGAGGGGTTACGGGAGATCCATATGGAGAAGCACCTTCAAAAAACAAAACAGCTAAGTTATGTATGATTAGTTACTCAAATATATTTTACTTCATTTCACTGCAATGTACCTTTAAGACTAAATAATGTGTTTCTCAAATAGAAGTTGAAGAGTTTGTGTTTAAAGCCCATAACAGAGTTCGTAATACTAATCTTACTAAGGACTTTCCCAGTTGTCCAATTGATTAGACTCTGCACCCTAGCAGAGTGCAGGTTCGAACCCTGGCCGAGGAAGTCACAGCCCCAAAACAAAACTAAACATACCAGGTTAAGAAGAGTAAGATTAGAGTCTTACACACATAAAAAATGAGTGTCATACACCATTTAAATGAAAATAAATCTCAGGCATTTACCTATACCCTTAAAATATTTATATGCAGGCATTTCTAAAAATATAAAATTTGACTCAGAATAGACCCGCTACTTTTAATAATAACTCTAAGATTCTAAAAACAAGCCTAAGGATCTAATGCACTTCACATAATGTCATGGAAAAAAGTTGATCTTATCCAACTATAATAATGCAATGACAGCAGTAGATAGTAATTGGATTCTTTACCACTTGAGTCACCAGGGAAGTCCTAATACATCCAAAAACAAAACAATTCTGTGATATGGGAGCCAAAATTATGTGATTAATTTTAATTACATAGAACAAAAACTTGATTCAAAGTCTTTAAAAAAAATACAACAGCAAGTAGGTCTACCTCTTACCTTTGTGTACTGGGGTCATAGGGTTTAAACCTGGAGTAGCTACACGAGATGAACTCCCTTGAGGTGAAGCATTAGAATCAATGCTTATTGTGCTTTGAATCAGAGGCACACAAACCTATTGAGATTAAGAAAAAAAGAGACAGAGGGAACTGTATCTGTGAACTGCATAAATGTCATTTTTTAAAGTCTTACAAAATATAGTTAAATTTCCTTAAGAAGCAGTATCAATTGTCTTGGTATGTTGAAATTTTATTAGCCTTGATGCACAAGGTAGAAACTGAAATCTGGAAAAGTGAAAAATTATATTTGCCCTAAACATAGATTATTCATAAATTTCAGTACTACATTCCAGATGGAAAATTATACGTAAAGAGCTTTTACAAATAACATATACATGAGTTTTAATGTTACTGGCAGATAGACCATTTTAAGCTTTTTAAAAAGACACCTTAAAAAATATGAACTAACACAACTTCAAGCTCATTTCTAAGATTATTCCAAGACCTGTCAAATCTAGCCAGTAAGTAGATTATGCCAAGGGAATGGATGGGACAATTGGGCAAGATTAGCCTAGAAGGAGGGCATCCCTGGTGGTGCAGTGGTAAGGAATCCTCCTGGCAATGAAGGAGAAGCAAGAGATGGGGGTTCAATCCCTTGGTCAGGAAGATCCCCTGGAAAAGGAAATGGCAACCCATGGAAAGAGCCTGGTGGGTTACAGTCCATGGGGTCAAAGGGAGTCATGCATGACTGAGCAACTGAGCACACACAACCAACTAGGAACTAATAATGGTGGAATTTGGGGAAATTATGATCCCAATCACACGCTAGCAACCAATGTCCAGTTTTAATTAGTTGATGCTTTAAGCTGAAACTCTAATACTTTGGCCACCTGATGTGAAGAGCTAACTCATTGGAAAAGACCCTGATGCCAGGAAAGATTGAGGGCAGGAGAAGGGGACGATGGAGGATGACATGGTTGGATGGCATCACTGACTCAATGGACATGGGGTTTGGGTGGACTCTGGGAGTTTGTGATGGACAGGGAGGCCTGGCGTGCTGTGGTTCATTGGGTCACAAAGGGTCAGACATGACTGAGCAACTGAACTGAACACACTTTAACAAATTTAAAAACTTCACTATAGTAAGCAATTAAGCATTTAAAAAGAACTTGCTAAAAAAACCCAAGTATACCTGAGGAAGAAATGATACACGAATTCAGCAAGGTATGCACGATACCAGGTGAACACACAGAAATCTGCTGCACTTCTATTCAGTAACGTCATCAGAAATGGAAAGTCAAAAATCCTTTTTAAAACCACATAAAAAAATACTTAGGAATACTCTTGATCAAGGAGGTAGAATTCTTTTATTCTGAGAACTACGAAACATTAATAAAGGAAACTAAGGATGATTTAAAGAAATGGGAAGGTCCGTGCACAATTACTGAGCCTGTGCTCTGGAGCTCAAGCGCTCCGGCTACCGAGTCCCGTGCCATGGTCTGTGCTCTGCAACAGAACCCACCACAATCAGAAGCCCGCGCAGCACCGCAATAGAGTAGCCACCGCGCCTCAAAACTAGAGAAAGCCCGAGCAAAGTAACAAAGAACCAATACAGTCAAAAATAATTAAAAACTATAAAGACAAAAAAAAAAAAAGGAAAGAAATGAGAAGATACCCCATGCTCTTGCACTGACAGAATATTGTTAAAATAGCCATACTACCCAAAGCAATTTAATGGGGTTGCTACTAAATTAGCCATATGCAACCATCCCAGAATTGCCAAAGCAAACCTGAGGAGAAAGAATAACACAGGAGTATAATCTTCCCAGACTACTACAAAGCTACAGTAATCAAAACAGTGTGATAACTGGCACAGGAACAGATATATGGATCAATGGAACAGAATAGACAGCCCAAAAATAAACCCTGTGGTCAATCAATCTTTGACAAAGAAAAGTAAGAATATACAATGGTGAAAAGACAGTCTCTTTAGTAAGTACTATTCGGAACAATCAACAAAGTAGAACACTCCCTTACACCATACACAAAAATAAATTCAATGTGGCTTAAATACTTAAATGTAAGATGGGACACCATAAAATTCCTAGAAAGTAACATAGGCAAAATACTTGCTGACATAAATTATAGTAACGTTTTCTTAGATCAGTCTCCCAAGGCAATAGAAATAAAAGCAAAATAAAACCCCCAAATAGGACCTAATTAAACGTACTCAGTATAGCAAAGTGCCAGTATACTAAAGGAAGGCATAACAAAATGAAAAGACAATCTACCAAATGGGAGAAAATATCTGCAAGTGATGTAATCAACAAGAGCTTAATTTCCAATATGTATGAACAGCCCACACAATGTAATGAAAAACCAATTGAAATGGGTGAAGACCTAAACACACACTTTTCCATGTCTATAGGCACATGAAAAGATGCTCAATTTCATTAACTGCATTAGAAAAATGCAAATCAAAACTATAAGGAGGTACCACCTCACATCAGTCAGAATGGCCATCATTAAAACTCTACAAATAACAAATGTTGGAGGGTGTGGAGAAAAGGGAACCCTCCTACAATGTCAGTAGGAATGTAAATTGGTACAGCCACTATAGAAAACAGTATGAAATGTCCTTAAACAACTAAAAATTGAGTTCCCATCTGATCCAGTAGCTCCATTTCTGGGCATCTATCTGGAGAAAACGTTATAATACTCTGAAAACACACATGCACCCCTATGTTCACAGCAGCACTATTTGTAATAAATAGCTAGGACATGGAAGCAATGTAAATGTCCATCAACAGATGAATGCATTAAAAAACATGGTATATGTATACAACAGACTACTAGTCATAAAAAAAATGAAATATAATAGCATCTGCAGCAACATGGACGGACCAACAGATTATCATATCAAGTGAAGTTAAAAAGAGACAAATACCACATGGTATCACTTATATGTGGAAATAAAATGATACAAACGAACTTATTTTCAAAACAGACTCATGGACACAGAGAAAAGACTTGTGTTTGCCAAGGGTGAGGGCAGGTGGGGGAGGACTGGACAGGCAACTTGGTCAGCAGATGCAAACTGTTAAATATAGGATGGCTAAACTACATGGTCCTACTGCAGAGCATAGGGAAATAGATTCAGTATTCTGTAATAATGAAAAATATGAAAAATATGTAACTAAATCACTTTGCTGTACACCAGAAACTAACACATGTAAATCAACTACACTTTAATAAAAAAATAAATTAAGGACTTCCCTGGTGGCAGAGTAGATAAGAATCTGTCCCCCAAAAAGGGGACATGGGTTCAATCCTTGGTCTGGGAAGATTTCACATGCTGTGGAGTAACTGAGCCCATGTACCACAATTACTGAGCCTGTGGCTCTAGAGCCCGTGAGCTGCAACTACTGAAGTCCACTCGTCTAGAGCCTGTGTTCTGCAATGAGAAGCCTCTGCAATGCAAAGTCGACGCACCAAAGAGTAGCCTCGCTTGTTGCAACTAGAGAAAGCCCATGCAAAGCAACAAAAATCCAGCACAAAAATAGAATTATTAAAATATAAATTAACTAAAAAATAAGAGTAGTTATCAGAGCTACTCTTTTTTACTTAGCCAAAATAACAAGTTTAAATGCCAGCAAGGATATCAAAATCTAAAGGAATAAATTCATGTATAACAATGAAAAGCTACAAGGGTATTAAATGATTGGTTATCACTACATAGCCTAGAAAGAGATTTAAAAATTAGAATTACTCCAACTTTGTATCACCTACCCAGTGTAGCACATGTTTTCTATTTCAGTAATGCTGACTCTACTCTCAATTATATTCTAAGTCATATGCAATTCCTTTAAAAAAATCTTTCATAATGCCTCTAGAATAAGGACAGACATATGAGTGTCTACTGATTGTAGGTTGTAGAGGTCTATTTCAGACAACTGGAGAATATCCTTTAAGGAAAATGACCTCAAGTTCTGTATCAGGGTGAAAAACATTTTTTATATGTAACATGGTCCGCTGGTCTGCTAAGCACTGAAAGTTAGACTGGTAGGATTTTAAGAGCATACTATTAAAAAAAAAAACATATTAAGTATCATAATCAACACTTGTAATATTACCTGTTCAAAATTAGCAGGAAGATGAGGTCCTAGTCTCATCAACAAATACCACCAGACTTCTAGTTTTGTCAGCGCTAGAGTTTCTGTTCTCACATGGATAGAACTCAAAGGCTGCATCAACAACTTCAGTCTTTTTGCACTACATAGTATTTCTTAAAAGAAAATAAGCACCCAAGTAAAAACACTGAAGAGCTAAAGATTAAACTTTAAGAATGACAGCATGCAATAGTCTTTTACTTTAGCAAGAGAATTAAAAAAATTTTTAATCAGCAGCTATTCCTATTCGCCCCAAAATTTTCATGCTGACAAACTCTAGTACAATTAGGTCACAATACTTAATAAGACTTATTAAAAAAAAAAAAGGTAATATTTATTAGATACCCTATGCCAGGGCTGATTTTCCCACCATTCAGCAATGTCTGCAGTATTTTTGGTTGTTCCAACTGGGAGGCAGGGATACAGAGAGCTACTGGTATCTAGTGGGCTGCATCTAGAATGCTGCTGAACTTCCACTGACACACAGGGCAGTTCTTCACAACAAACTGTCTAGCCTAAAGGCTAAAATGTTCAATAACTCTAACTGCTTGAGTATTCTCATTATCCCCATTTTACAGATCACAAAAGAGAGCATATTTTTTTTTGTATCTAGTGGGCTGCATCTAGAATGCTGCTGAACTTCCACTGACACACAGGGCAGTTCTTCACAACAAACTGTCTAGCCTAAAGGCTAAAATGTTCAATAACTCTAACTGCTTGAGTATTCTCATTATCCCCATTTTACAGATCACAAAAGAGAGCATATTTTTTTTACCTCATAAAAGGCTGTCATTTAAAATTTTTATTAGTTTTTTAAGTTTTCACTGAATTTTTTTTTTCAGCACTGCTTCTGTTTGGGTTTGTTTTTTGGCCACGAGGCATGTGGCATCTTAGCTCCCCGCCAGGGATCAAACCTGCATCTCCTGCATTGGAAGGCAAAGTCTTAATCCCTAGACCACTAGGGAAATCTCAAAAAATCTACTAGTTATTTCTTTTGTCAAACATTTTAACTGTTGGTGCCATGAGACTTAGGAAATCTAAATATTCACATTTATTTAGAATTAGGTGTCTACTTTTGAACTACTTTATCTAGTCTCCCATTTAGCCACTCTCCCAGTGAGATTTAAGCAGAAGTATATGTGGAATTTCTGAAACGTTGTTTATAGATTGTTGACTCTCTGGGAAGAAGTTCATTTTTGCCCCTCCTGCCTTCCCTCCTTCCTATAGGCTGCAACAAAGGCATATTAACAATGACAAGAGAAAGACAAGCATCTGATTCCTTAATGAGTTCATGAATACACAGTATCAGTCAGACTCTCTAGATCTTGACCTATTTCAAATCAGATAGCATTTTATTGATCTTCTTTAAGTCACTCCCATTTTATTCTTTAACTCAAAGATCTGTAATTGCAGTAGATCTAATCCTCAACAATACAATACCTCACACTGAAAGCTTATCAACAAAGGTGACATTTCCAATTTAAACATACTTGCTTCCACGGACCAAAATCTGTATTAATTCTGATTGCATATTTTTAACATGTATATTAAGAAATGATAACTATTTTTCCTTATTAATAGCTGCCTTCCAGGANGGGGAGCCCAGGGGACTGAGTCTGGGGAATTGAGGGCTTTGGGCTCAGAATTAAGAGAAATACTACAGTCTGATACTGTTACTTGCTTCCACGGACCAAAATCTGTATTAATTCTGATTGCATATTTTTAACATGTATATTAAGAAATGATAACTATTTTTCCTTATTAATAGCTGCCTTCCAGGACTGTTTCAATGAGGGACAGAATGTGAAAAAGATAAATAAAAAATAGTGTCGGACTCAAAACTAAATTCAAAGAAGTATTTTATTGCAATTCTTTAAGTGCCTTTGATGAGAAGTGTCTTCAGTTTTCTTCCTTTGAAGCTTTATGCAAAGCCATAATGGACTAAAATATTTTGACTAAATTTTTATACCTGTTTCAGAGCTATGGTTTTCTCTGCACTATCATCTTTTTAAGGCATTTGTCTTTGTAATATTTTCCATAAATTCTGACTGTATATTATAATATCTATACTTGGTAGTTTGGCTACCGATGCAAAATAGCTTGAAGACTGAGAAGTTAATATAGAAATATTTTGTCTGTTTAAAATCATGTGCTCCACAAAAGCAGAAAAGTGCATTTCCAAAAATGTGTATATTGACAGCCAGTTTTATAATTTAATAAAAAGAAGGACATTGCAATCAATAAGGTGCTTAGTGGTGAATTTCTATGTTACTTCCTGTGTTAAAGTGCATCTTTTATTTCAGTTACTGATCATGAAAATGAGGACATAATAATTGCAGAATCATAGTGTGTGCTGTGACCATTGCTGCCTAAACAGATAGTTCTACTGTTGTTGGCCATTTGGATTATTTCCATTTTTTTTCTTTTAATATGAAATGCACCTTTTTATATATAATCCATTTTTATATTAATATATCAATGAGCAGCATTTTAATCCTTTGCAGCAGATAGGTTCTCTGAAATGGAATTACTGAGTGAAAGCAGAGGAACATTTTTAAGGCTCTTGATGTTTACTGCCAGTTGCCTCCTAGAAAAGTTGCATCAATTTATACTCCTGTATTTACTGTTTAAAGGCTAAAATATGTTTGAAATTAAAAGAAAAAAAAAACTAAGACTTTAGGCTTGTATAAATTGGAATTGGAAGTACCTTGAATCTAGGAAAGGAGAAGAGTCTTGGTTCCATTATGGGCTTTTTGTTATATGAATTGACACAATAAGCACATGTTTTAGTTGAGGTGGAAATTGAGCTTACTCATAACTTAGTTATATTATAAATGTATCCTTGGTTGTGTCTGTGTCAGTTCGGGTGCTGTAATTTATAAACCATTTAGTGGAACACCATGAATTGAGCAGGTTTCAAGGCACTGACTCAAATCTGCGTATTTCATAAATAAAAGCCACATTTTGTGGATAGAAAAAAATGGTTAAACATGTGATGGTTTGGTTTGCTTCTGCTCTTTAAATACAGGAATGAGTCCTTTTGCAAACTTCGGGAGAAGAAGAAAGGAAGCTTTTGAGCAGGAGCTGGGCTGTCCCTGGCTGCAGCACTTTTCTGTGATGAGTTAGGTGGTACGCTCAGGAAGGAAGGATCTCTGTTCCCTAGAATGTTCTAGCGGTGCCCAGTGAATCATCAGTGTCTGCCCTCGGTTCAGTTCAGTTGCTCAGTCATGTCTGACTCTCTGTGACCCCATGCACTGCAGCATGCCAGGTTTCCCTGCACTTCACCAACTCCCAGATCTTGCTCAAACTGAAGTCCATTGAGTCCATGATGCCATCCAACCATCTCACTCTGTCGTTCCGTTCTCCTCCTGCCTTCAGTCTTTCCCAGCATCAAAGTCTTTTCCAAGGAGTCAGTTCTTTGCATCAGGTGGCCAAAGTATTGGACTTTCAGCTTCAGCATCAGTCCTTCCAATGAATATTCAGGACTGATTTCCTTTAGGATAGACTGGTTTGATCTTACTGCCTGAGGGACTCTCAAGAGTCTTCTCCAGCACCACAGTTCAAAAGCATCAATTCTTAGGCACTCAGCTTTCTTTATGGTCCAACTCTCACATCCATACATGACTACTGGAAAAACCATAGCTTTGACTAGACAGACCTTTGTTGGCAAAGTAATTTTAATACACTGTCTAGGTTGGTCATAGCTTTATTTCCAAGGAGCAAATCTCTTTTTTTAGTTTTGTGAATGTTAAGTTTTAAGCCAACTTTTTCACTCTCCTCTTTCACTTTCATCAAGAGACTCTTTAGTTCTTCACTTCTGCTATAAGGGTGGTGTCATCTGCATATCTAGGTTATTGATATTTCTCCCAGCAATCTTGATTCCAGCTTGTGCTTCATCAAGCCCGGATGTACATTTGCATGATGTACTCTGCATATAAGTTAAATAAGCAGGGTGACAATATACAGCCTTGACGTACTCCTTTCACAATTTGGAATCACTCTGTTGTTCCATGTCCAGTTCTAACAGTTGCTTCTTGACCTGCATACAGATTTCTCAGGAGGCAGGTAAGGTGGTCTGGTATTCCTATCTCTTTCAGAATTTTCCACAGTTTAATGTGATCTACACAGTCAAAGGCTTTGGTGTAGTCAATAAAGCAGAATTAGATGTTTTTTTCTGGAACACTGTTGCTTTCTCAATGATCCAGTGGATGTTGGCAATTTGATCTCTGGTTCCTCTGTCTTTTCTAAATCCAGCTTGAACATCTGGAAGTTCACTGTTCATGTACTGTTTGAAGACTGGCTTGGAGAATTTTGAGCATTACTTTGCTAGTGTGTGAGATGAGTGCAATTGTGCAGTAGTTTGAGCATTCTTTGGCATTGCCTTTCTTTGGGATTGGAATGAAAACACCTTTTCCAGTCCTATGGCCACTGCTGAGTTTTCCAAAATTGCTGGCATATTGAGTGCAGCACTTTCACAGCATCATCTTTCAGGATTTGAAATAGCTCAACAGGAATTCCATCACCTCCACTAGCTTCGTTCGTAGTGATGCTTCCTAAAGCCCACTTGACTTCACATTCCAGGATGTCTGGCTCTAGGTGGGTGATCCACCATCCTGGTTATCTGGGTCATGAAGATCTTTTTCTACAGTTCTTCTGAGTTTTCTTGCCACCTCTTCTTACCTTCTGCTTCTGTTAGGTCGTACCATTTCTGTCCTTTATTGTGCCCATCTTTGCATGAAATGTTCCCTTGGTATCTCTCATTTTCTTGACGAGATCTCTGGTCTTTCCCATTCTATTGCTTTCCTCTATTTCTTTGCATTGATCACTGAGGAAGGCTTTCTTATCTCTCCTTGCTATTCTTTGGAATTCTGCATTCAAATGGGCATATCTTTCTTTTTCTCCTTTGCCCTACCCCCTTTTAAACTCATATTCAGCTTTGTCCTGGGGAGGATTTAAGGCTGCCTACAATTTATATGGAGGTTAAGTAAGAAAAAAATGGGTGCTAGGCAAATGAAGAAAGAGGAAGGAATATCAGAATAGGAAGGACAAACATGAGTGAGGATAGGGTTCACTTTATGTGGAGGAAGGGAGGGGAGTTCTTCCAGAAATCTATCCCCTCCCCTTTTTTTTTATTCTGTGGGGTCTCATTTTGCATCATGCGATTGTGACCACATTCTTGCTAGGATTTGGGAGGTCCATTCCTTTCTGTGATCTTCCCTTATGACTCAGTTGGTAAAGAATCTGCCTGCAATGTGGAAGACCCGGGTTTGATCCCTAGGTTGGGAAGGTCTGGAGAAGGAAATGACAACCCACTCCAGTATGACTGGGCTTCCCAGGTGGTTCAGATGGTAAAGTTTCTACATGCAATGCGGGAGACCCGGGTTTGATCCCTGGGTCAGGAAGATCCCTGGAGAAGAAAACGGCAACCCGCTGTAGTACTCTTGCCTGGAAAATTCCATGGACGGCGGAGCCTGGTAGGCTATAGTCCTTGAGGTCACAAAGAGTCGGACACGACTGAGTGACTTCACTTCGACTTCACTTATTCCTTTCTGTGTTCACTGTAGGGCAGTACCATAATTCCAAGGACCATTCAGTAAAAGTTCTGGAGAAAGCACTGAAAACTGCAGTGTAGAAGCTGCCCTGCCTTCTGATCTAATCCGCAAAATTCTAGAGCACTCAGGGCCATTGACTCTCAGATAGCAATATGACCTGTATGAATCCCCAAGGAAAATAAGTTATCCATCTTTCTGCAAAATCTGTTCTACTCAGAGTTGGGGGTGGGTGTTTGAAACACAAGGTAGATCATGCGACAGAGTGCAAATCTCCCAAAAGTGTGCAGGCTAACATGGGGACTTACATGTTTTGTATCCTCACAGGTCCCCGGGGCACCTTCCGCCCTCTGAAACTCCAAATCTGCATGGTAGTCTTGTTTCATCAGCAGCATCTTACAAAAGTACAGCATAATCTGTCTATCCCTCACTTTACTGCTTCTGTCGACCTTGACTTTGTGTGGTGAATGAAACAGCAGTAGTTGTGCAGTGGAGGATCGGGGAGATTGTTATTTGGGTCACAGAACCCAAGACCAGGGTTTGAGTGTAAGTAGTTTGTTTGGGAAATGCAGGTAAACTGCAATGGGAGACCAGAACTTAATCCTGCCACGCCCCCTGCCCCCCCAACACAGACACCCAGGAAATTCTGCTGAATGGCATGAAACACATGCCTCAAGAGTTTTCCCACCCAGGTGGTAGGAGAGCCAGGCTGTTCTAAAACCAGCTGGCTTTAGACTGACTTGAGGGCTGCTCAGGTCAAATATGCTTGCATTGATGGAGGAGAGGGTGTCCTGACCCCCTCCCTCTCCTCAACTCCCCCCTTCCTTCAGGCAAAGCAACGCAGAGGCTGGCAGTTGGCAGGCTGGAGCAGGCAGTGGTGCACGTCCTGAGGAACCCTGGTGGCATGTATGATGGTGATGATTGGGCTATGGACCTACTGAGGCCTCCAAGGTGAGGGGTTTTTTTTCTGTCTGATGTCTTAGAAACATGGGGGAACATGAGAACTAGGGAACTATCCCTTAGGGAGAGTGAAGCAGGAAAGCCTACATCCCTGTATTAGTCTCCTCCCGAGAAACAGAACCAGCAGGATGTGTATATACAAAGAGATTTATTTTAAGGACTTGCTCCCACTGTTGTGGAGGCTTGTGCTGTGCTGTGCTTAGTCGCTCCATCGTGTCCGACTCTGTGACCCCATGGGCTGTAGCCTGCCAGGCTCCTCTGCCCGTGGGATTCTCCAGGCAAGAATACTGGAGTGGGTTGCCATGCCCTCTGATCTTCCCAGCCCGGGGATCGAACCCAGGTCTCCCTCATTGCAGGTGGATGTTTTACTGTGTGAGCCACCAGGGAAGCCCAGGGAGGCCTAGTAAACCCCAAATCAGCAGGCCAAGTCAGCAGACTAGAGACCCAAGGAAGACTTGGAGGCTTACTGGCAGAATTCCTTCTTGCTCAGGGAAGATCAGCTTTTTTCTATGTTCATGCCTGACTTGAGGCCTACCCACGTTATGAAGGACAATCTGTTTTACTCTAAATCCACTGATTAGGATGTCAATCTCATCCCCCAAACACCCTCACAGAAACATCAGAATAACATTTGACCAAATAATCTGGCCACCATAGCACCGTCAAGTAGACATGAAATTAACCATCACAGTACCCTTCACCTTGTAGGCTACCCCTGTAGCTGGACATCTCATCCAGTGGTAAAGCTGAATGAACCAGAAGAGGGGAAGTAATATTTATACCTCTTTATAGATTCTATATGGTACACATTTCACATGCATTTATTATCTATATATTTTGTTTTAAAATATGTACAAAAGCCTTAAAAATTAAAAGCAAAGAGGGGATATATGTATATCTATGGCTGATTGGTGTTGAGGTTTGACAGAAAACAACAAAATTCTGTAAAGCAGTTCAATTCAGTCGCTCAGTCGTGTCCAACTCTTTGCGACCCCATGAATCGCAGCACACCAGGCCTGCCTGTCCATCACCAACTCCCGGAGTTCACTCAGACTCATGTCCATCAAGTCCGTGATGCCATCCAGCCATCTCATCCTCGGTCGTCCCCTTCTGCCCCCAATCCCTCCCAGCATCAGAGTCTTTTCCAATGAGTCAACTCTTCGCATGAGGTGGCCAAAGTACTGGAGTTTCAGCTTCAGCATCATTCCTTCCAAAGAAATCCCAGGGTTGATCTCCTTCAGAATGGACTGGTTGGATCTCCTTGCAGTTATCCTTCAATAAATAAATTAATGAATAAAAGGAATTCAAATCATAGTGTTGAGAAATCCCCATAACAATAAGGTAGTCGACATTTTAAAATAACATTTAGTGAAATAAATGAGGTTTAAAATAAAAGGCTGAATGGCAATTAAAATATATATGTGTATGTGTGGAGAGGGGCTCTTCACATTGCTGTCCTAGCTTTTTTAAGTCACCTCTGTATATATACAGGTATAAAATTGACCCAGTTCACATTCCCCAGACTAGTAGTGATTGCAATGGCAATAGTAGTAGTTTGGTATTTGTTTTGTACAATAAAAAGTGTGACGTGGTTTCATTGCTTCTGCACTGTCCTCGGATGTTCCACCTCAGAGAGGACCAGAGTCCAGGTTCCTCTGACCTGAGCTTGAGTCTCTCTCTAGGAGGAATGATTGGGGAAAAATACATTGATGTAAATCATCCTTGGAGAGATGTGTTGAGTTAATGAGAGTAGATCTGTCTCTGAGGACACGAGAAAGGAGTGGAAAGAAGGAAGACTTGGAAAAAATAAGAGGAAAGGGCTGGAGCTGGACTAGAAACTTCTGAACCTCCTTTCTCTTCCTTCCCAGAACCCACACTGAATGCTCTCTTTTCTCTCCACCCCTCAGCCATTCTAAAACAATCCTGTTATTAAGTATAAATGGACCAAAGGATCTGTGGGAAACAAATGGTGAATGCACAAAAACCCATTAGAAGCCTAAGAAGAGGGAATTACAGCAAAAATACTTCAGGAGGGTTTGAGAGGGGATGGATGTGTGTGTGTGTGTGTGTGTGTGTGTGTGTGAGAAGATGGGTCTGAATCTTTCCAAATGAATGCCCCTTTGAGCCAAAGAGATTAGAATTTAAGGCATTTAAAAATAATCAAAATTATGTTTTATACCAATAAATACACTGGCATGTTACTACTCAACAATAATATGATGGGCCAGATATAAAGCCATAATCCAGTCCCTTCCCCAAATCAAATGTTACTTCCCCCAAGAGCCCATTCCCTCATTCATTATCCCTGTCCTGCTGAGGCAGCCCATAGAGCTTACAAGTTCAGATTCTGGATTCAAAATAATTTTATGTCTAAACCCCAATTTTGTCAAGTGTAGCATAGAACCTTAGGCAAGTTGCTCAACTATCTTTAAGGCTCAGGTTTTGCATTTATAAAACGGGTAGAAACCTTAACACTGTGTTGTGGGTTTTGTGTGACACTTTAATCAAATGATATGTGTGATATGTTTGCAGTAGTAGCTGGCACAAAATAAATGTTCAGTAAATGTAGCTAGTAATATTCTCAGTCCCATATCAGTTTAGAAATCTGAGTGGTGTCTTTGATTTTCTTATTTTTCTTCCAAAAGGTGACCTACTTTATTCTACGTAAGAACTATTTTTACTTTGTCCCTCTGTCCCTTTTCCCACAGCCACTACCCTAGTTCAGCTGGTTATAAACTCTCTAATTCTCCTCCTAGTTAGCAGGCAGAATTATCTAACATAGACCTAAGAATGTCTCCTTGGTGCTTCAAACAAGAGTGATGACTTTCCACTGCTTAGGACAACTCTGAATTCTTTCATTTTTTATTGAGATATACCTGACGTGTACTACTGTAAGTTTAAGGCATGCAACTTGTTGACTTGATACATTTACACATTGCAGTAGGATGACCACCTTGGTGTTAGCCCCTTTCATGTTATATAATTATTGTTTCTTTTTTGTGATGAGAACAATTAAGATCTAGTTTCTTAGCAGCGAGGTTTAACCTTTGTTCTGGCATTCAGGTATCCTGCAGGTTCCCTTGGATACTGCATCACTGGTTCCACTCCACCCCTCTCTGTGTCTAGGTTCTTTGCCATATGACTTTACAGTTTCTTCCACTAAAGACTTGCAGTCTATCTCCCCACCCCTTGGCTTCGGATTGATCATGTGGCTTTGCTTTTCTGCACCTCTGCCATTCTTCTATTCCAGGGAACACCTCAGACCACCTACTGTTTCCCAGGCAGGGTGAGAGGCATGTGGAGCAAAAACATTCTAGATGAGCTCGCCTTAGATCAGCAGATATATGAGAAATATTATACAAGTGTTGTGTGCAGTCACTGAGTTTAGGGTCGTTTGCTTTATAACAATAGACCCCCACAGCCTTTTTCAGGTAAGTTTCTCCTTCAAAGCCCATGTGTATTCCAGTTTCACAGAAGGACATGTCCCCAGTACATTCCTTGAATTATCTGTTTCTTCTGCTGGGAATACCTTTCTTTTCTTCACCATTTTTCAAAATCCTAGTCATCCTTCCAGATTCAGGTAATGTATCACATTCTCTGTCAGGCCTTCTCTGATGCCCTCAATCAAATTTAACACTGACTCCTTCAGTAAGTTTCCATAGCCCTTCATCTGTATCCTCTGATATTCTAGTTATCAATGTATAGAACTACTCCCCACTCACTCCTCAACTTCCTTAAAAGGGATGTTTGTTGTGTGTGTGTGTCTTTTACTCATCATTGTATCCTCTTCAGTGTCCTGCATATATTCCAGAAATGTTTGTTGGAAAAATGGAATGAATGAATGAATAAATAAATTGAAATATATCTGTCCAAAAACATGTCAGTGATAATAAGGTTTTCTAACATTGTGCCCAGTTAAACTTCAGCATTGACAGCATTGATATAAACTGGAGAACATTAGTAAAACAACTTGAGAAAATTAAAGAACTTAGTTTGGCTAAGAAAAGACAGGCTAATATTAAAGTATAGTTTTCAAAAGGATAAAATTTTAATTCTCATGCAAATATAATATGAATCCTTGTCAAAGTTTTTTTAATACTGTTATTTAATGAGGCAACCCATAAGATATTAGAATTGGTTTAAAGAACATCTGAGGAACTAGTTATGGATAAGTAATTATTAAGGAATATCAATTAGGCTAAGAATTCAAAGTTACATAAAACTAGTTAATATCCTACAGGATAGTAATTGATAACCTTTGTCTTTATTTTTTCCACCAGACAAAAATTATTTGCATCTCTACCAGACAAAGAGCTACACATTAGCATGTGATTTCACTATGTCTGGGAACTTTGATCAATAGTTTTAGCACTCATCAGTCAGTATGTGAATTATTATGCTTAAGAGTCACACAAAGTATTTTGTAGACTCTGAAAGAAATTAATTCTCTAAATTTGAATCATAGCAGGGATTCTGGTAAGCTAAGTCAGTTAAAAATATTTATTGAGTGCATCAGCGTGCAGATAAACACAAACACTATGTACTGTGACCTATTCTTTGCCTTTCAGAAGTTTACATTACAGATTATTTTATTTGCATGAGAAATTCCTCAGTTGACAGTCTGATTTGTTCTTTGCAACAGCCTATATATATTAAGAATAGCAGGTGTGGCTATGCTAGTTTTATAAGTAATCCATAACTGAGTTGAATAAATTGTTTAGAATCCTTCACTAATAAAAAATACATATAGTTTGGATCCAAAGCAAAGTTTTCTGCTTCTGAGTCCAGTCTTCCAGTGTTTCCTTCCAGAGGTCACTCCTATAGGATCTCTGGAAATACTTTGTTGATCATGTTGTATTATATTCTACTTACAATTTTGTAAAAAGCACTTTTAAACTGAGCCTGCAAATTGCTAGAAGCTATGGAACTAATCTAGTTCACAAACATGTTTTGTTTGGCCTGCACAAGGTGATGGATAATTTGTTTACATTTACAAATCAGTATATTTTATATACAAGTCAAGATTTGGGACTTTTCTTTATAAAATGGTAGATTTGGCAGTTTTGGGTACACATCATTATAGGACAGTCGCAGGCGGGAGCTGCATGTTTTTAGCCCAAAGTGGAACCGCCCCCCACTTCACTCGCCAATATGACCTTCAAGACTGATGAGGACATGGAGTTTGCAACCCTCCCTCCCCTCCCCTCATGGATGCTGGGTGTGCAGTATCCACATAACTGCAAGGGACGCCAGCATTCTGAACATGCAGAAGGAAGTCTGCTCCTCCCTGTCACGGTTTTCAACTTCTATAAGATGGGCCAGAAATTTCACTTGGCTCTAGAAAGCATTCATGAGTATATCTCTTCAAGTCCTGCTCTCCGTGGCTACTACAGCTGAAATGTGTTGGAGTAAAAAACAGAGATTGGGAGAGGGTGGCAAGTATATTTTTGTTGTTTGGAAAATTGGCTCCCAGAACTCGGCTGAATAAGGACCAAATGGGATTTCTTCCACCTTTGTTAGCCGGATGATTGTAGAGGTCACATTTGTGGCCTTGGTCTGAGGAAATGCGTTCTGAAATATTCTATATAGAAATAAGAATGTAGTCTAGGACATTGCAGAGGATTAGATAATGGTTTTAGGCCCAGCTGCTGGAATTATCCCTCGGTCTGGATTCCTCTTCAGGACTAAATGAATTAACATTTCATAAATTAATCAATACTTATCCATCAATAGATATGCATGTGACAGAGAGGAGCAGGGCCAACTCTTTAGTTTTCGTGCAGTTATACTAACTGGTTGGAAGGAGGGTAACATTCTGTGGGATTGCTGCATAGATGATTGAGCTCAGAGAGGAAGAGGGTCCTGTGAAAGAGAGAACCTGAAAGGCTGGGGTAGAGCTACTCGTGTCCATCCATCCTGAATTCAGAGGAGATGCTGGCATCTCAGCTGATGTGGTTACAGTGTCTCACGGGTTCTGGGATTTGGGGTAAATTGCCTGAGCTGCAGGCTCCTCGTGTACAAAATAAGGATTGCGGTATTTCCTTCTACAAAATGTGGTGGTGAGAATTAAGTAAAGACACTACCTAAGTGACTGGCCCAGTGTAAGCACTACAGAAATATTAGCCCAAACTTAACACCAGTGTGTGTCATCTTCCTTTCTTTACTGACAAAGCTTAGGGAGTAGAATTCCTCTGAAGGCAGTGACTTCATAAAGCACAGTAATTGCGGATATCAGCCCCTGAGCAGACTGCCTGTGTTTAGATCCCTCTCTGAAAACTACTCATTAGTGGATCCTGGGCTAATTGTATAACATCTTTGTTGCAGCCTCAGTTTCCTCATCTGTAAACTAAGCGTAAAATTTGCATCTATCTCAAGAGGTTGATTGTGAGGGTTATATGCTATAATACAGGTACTTTCTTAGCACAAACCCTGGCACATGAAAAATAAGACAACAAAGATTTTTCCTCTGTGAAGTATGAAGTAGAGTCTTAGAGTCTCATGTTTTGTTGTTGGAGCAGAACTGGTATACATATTTTGCAGGATGACATAACAATATTCATCAAGACCCTTCAACATGTTTGCCTTGGATCAACAGTTCTACTTCAAGAATTTATACTAAGAAAATAATTAATGTTTAAAGATAATTGTTTTTATGAGAAAAAACTTGGAAACACCCTAAATATTCAACAATAGGGGCTTGCTTTAAATAAACTATGGTGTATACATGAAACATTATTCAGACATTCACTCATTCATTCAATAAGCATTCATTGAGCACATAGGTTGAGAGAATATCTTTGTAAAATCTAGGGATACAGATATCTTTTTTAATGGAGCTTACATTTCAATGATTGGTTACCTGGAATAAATAGAAACTTTTTTTTTTTATGCTGGGTCATGTTAGTGCTATGGATGAAAATGGAAAGGGTGTTGTGATAAAGAGCGACTAGGGGTGGGTCAGGAGAAGCCTGACGGAGATGACATTGAGTAGAACTTTACATGGCGAGATGGACATTAGAAATCACTATTACATATGCCCGTATTTCTTGACCTGAAAAGATACTACAATCCCTATTTTTTTCATAAAACCATAAGTGTTGGGGTAAGGTCAAAGTCCAAAAGAACTGATATTGATTAGAATTTTTTCCCAGCTACTAGTAACTGAAAACTCAACTCAAAGCTGATGTAATAATGAAGTCAGTTGATTCCTGTAACTGAAAAGGGTAGATTCCAGGGGCTCAATGACATTCTGGAGGGCCTGGTTTCTCTTTCTCTCTCTTATGCATTCTGTAGAGTTGCTTCTTCTCTCATGATCTCCAGATAGCTGCCAACAGTCCCTGGGGCTCTGTTTCCTCATCTCACTTAGAACATAGAGAGCATCTTGGTTTCAGTGTCCCAGAAAAAAGGCATGGACTTCATTGGGGATGCTCTGGTTTGGGTCACATGAGCACTCCTGAACCAAATTCCTTGGCCAGGGTGATGGGCTCCAGTGGTAAGCTGAAGCCAAAAGGGATAATGGAACTGACAGTGAGGCAATCCCTAACCACCAGGCTGAGAACTAGAGGGAGAGACAGATGCCGAAAGAATTTGGGCGGACTTTTGCTGGAGAAAGAGGGGAAAGTTCTGGGTAGCAAATACCAGTTGTTGGCATACAACAGCAACAAAACTCCACACCATAAAGTGAATAGTGTTTGTATCTCTGAGCTTTGGATAATGGAATTAGTGCCAATTTTTACTTTTCTTTTAAAAAAATTTATTATAGTTGATTTACGATGTTATGTTAATTCTGTACAGCAGAGTGACCCAGTTATACATATATATATATGTTTATATATATATGCATGTGTGTATATATATATATACATATGACATGCGTGTGTGCATGCTAAGTCTCTTCAGTCATGTCTGACTCTTTGCAACTCTGTGGACTGTAGCCTGCCAGTCTCCTCTGTCCATGGGATTTCCCAGGCAACAATTCTGGAGTGGGCTGCCATGCCCTCCTCCAGCGGATCTTCCCAACCCAGGGATCAAACCTGCATCTCATGTCTCCTGTATTGGCAGGCGGGTTCTTACCACTAGTGGCACCTGGGAAGCCCATATATGTATATATTCTTTTCCATTGTGGTTTGTCACAGGAGATTGAAGAGTTCCCTGTACTATACATTAGGATCATGTTGTTTACTCACTTTTCCTTTTTATACTTTATTATGTGTCTGATTTTTTTTTTTTACAGGGAGAATACATTCATTTTATAACTGCAAAAGAACAAAGCTATTTCCATTTTTTTAATCTGACAGAATGAAGAAATGGCATTAAATGAATAAAGGCTGCCTTTTTTATAGCCTTTGTGTATTAGCTCTCTACTCTAAATTTACTTCTTCTCGCTTTCTAAAGCACGGTTTTTATAGCAAAACCAGTGATTCAGGCCTTTTCCCTGAGTGAAAAGGAAGGCCCTGTGACCTGGCTTCCAGCATGCACAGGATCTCCCTCCTCCCCACCCAGCTTCTCTTGATGTAGCAGCGTGCCTGCCGACTTGGCTCGCTACTTCAGATGTACTATTCTGAGCCACTGTAATTATTCAGCCAGTTGAGAGTTCTCGTCGGTGACAACTGAGATCCCTCAAACTAAGAATAGGCCTCTGACTGATGAAGGAGGATGACAGTGAAGGGACCGCAAGGAACTTGACTTGCTTCCTGCCAGGGAGTCTTTGAGACCGAAAACTCAGTTTTGTGCTTGGATCCTAGGTTTTTCATGGGTCCGTGGTTTCGCAGTCCATGTGTTTCTGTGACGTCTTGTCAGCTGCATCTTCACAAACATAACATGGGCTGGAGGGGCTTATCAAGGGTCTCAGAGGATGTTCCTTCTCAGCTGGGCTTCCAGCTGAGTATAAGTTTGCCAGACAATTCCTACTGTACTTTTGAGGACTTTTTCTTCAGAGGCTTTTGATTTGAGGCCAAAAAGATAATTTTGCATTTTCTAAGAGCTTCTGAGAGAGACTAACAAAACTCTTTGCCCTCTTTGCACAGGAGAAGTTGTTCTAAAGTGGCAAAGGATTTTTAAGTTGGAAGGTGGGGTTCCTCCTCTGCCAAGTTCTGTGGCCTCAGACAGTTTAAGCTTTTAAGCCTCAGTTTTGTCATCTATAAAATGGGGATAATTGAAACCCCCCTCATGGTGGTGTTCTGGTAATTAAACAGTGTTTGGAAATACATAGCACAGTTGGTGCCCAGCAAATGCTAGCCAATATTATCCTGTTCAGATACTCAATCATGTCTGACTCTTTGTGATCCCATGGACTATAGTCTCCCAGGCTCCTCTGTCCATGGGATTTCCCAGGCAAGAGTACTGGAGTTGGTTGCCATTTCCTACTCCAGGCGGTCTTCTTGATCCAGGGATCAAACCCACATCTCTTGCATCTCCTGCATTGGTAGGTGGGTTCTTTACCACTGCGCCACCTCAGAAGCCCTACAGTGGAGAAATTCCATGTGCCTCTCAGGAAGTCCAATGGAATCACACTCCACAATCTAAAGAAGCAACTTCAAAAACGTACCCTTTTCATGTACCCAGTGTTTTTCTGCCTTCCAGGTCTAGTCTCCCCTCTCATTCACTCTCACTCCCTGGGGTCACCTTCCACAGAGACCAGCTGCACATAGGCCCTTGTCTTGGGTTCTGCTCAGGGGACCTAGAGTAAGATAGCTACAAATGCATGAGTACAGCAGAATATTCTCAAGTGGTCTGGAGTTTTACTTTTCATAAGATTAAGCATCACTTGGTCATATCGAAGATTATGATGACAATAATATTGATAATGAGGGACTTCCCCAGTGGTCCAGTTGTCAGGACTGCACCTTCACTTCAAGAGCCTGGATTCAATCCCTAATAGATCTAAGATCCCGCAAGCCGCACAGAGTGGCAAAACAATCAACAGAAAACACCACCAAAAAAATGTTGATAATGATTATGATGATTTCGGGATTACTGGGGGGTTGCTGATGGTGCCCTTTTTGGCTATTCAGCTCATTAAATTCTCAATTTCTTGGTCTTTAGCAAACCAAGCAATAAGGAGTAGATGTATACAAATAGGAAAGACCTTCTAGGGAAGTAAAAAAGCTGGAGGTAATAAGGCCCAGGGGAATGAAATGATTCAAACCCCCACTGCCCACATACCTTTGCTTTTTTCTTAAAAAAAAAAAAAAAAAGTGGGGCAGGGGCAACTATAAACTGCCAATGCTGAAAACAGAGTTCTGGCAGACACAGCACCAGGGTTAGAAAAGTGCTGCTGCTGCTGCTAAGTCGCTTCAGTCGTGTCCGACTCTGTGCAGCCCCAGAGACGGCAGCCCACCAGGCTCCCCCGTCCCTGGGATTCTCTAGGCAAGAACACTGGAGTGGGTTGCCATTTCCTTCTCCAATAAATGAAAGTGAAAAGCGAAAGTGAAGTCGCTCAGTCATGTCCAGATCTTCGTAACCCCATGGATTACAGCCCACCAGGCTCCTCCATCCATGGGATTTTCCAGGCAAAAGTACTGGAGTGGGGTGCCATTGCCTTCTCCATAGGAAAGGTCAGGGTTGGGTAAGTGACGTTCTATGCACTGTACAGTCAATTCCCAATTCTTATGCTTCTGCAGTTCTCTTCCCATTTTCTACATCTTTGCTTCCCTCACGGCTGCACTGGCCATGGGGGCAGAACCATCCCTATGGTTACCCCTCTGGTCTCCGTGCGTTGCTACTGTGACACAGGACGAGTAGGAGTCTGCAGGTGCTGAGATAAGGACCTTAGCAGATTTTGTGTTTTATGTTTGGTTTCCTGTCCTAGTTACTCTGGCTGTCTAATAAATTACCCTAAAAGTGAGTGGTGGAAAGAGCCATTGATCATGTTCAGGGAGTCTATGGCTTAGGAATTTGGACAGAGTGCAGCAGGGACAGCCTGCCTTTGCTCCACAGTATCTGGGCCCATGAAGGCTGGGGGCTGGAATCATCTGAGAGTTCATTCATACACACATCTAGCAGCTGATGTCGGCTGTTGGCTGGAGTCTCAGTTTATCTCCACTTCAACTGTCCCAAGTGGCTCCTCTATGAGAGTTGGTTTGGACTTCCTCACAGCATGGCGGCCAAGTTCTGAGGGCAAGCCCTTCAAGAGAGGGAGCCAGGAGGAAGTTTCATCTGCTTCTCTGACCGAGCTTCACAAGTCATGAATCATTATTTCTGCCACATCCTACTCCCTGAAGTAGTCATAAGTCTCATTCAGGTTCAGGGGAAGACTGAATAGAATCTGCCTCTTCTTAGAGGCAAGATTCTGAAACAATGTGGGGCTGGAAATTTTGCTGTGACCTTTTGGGGAAAAACAGCCTGCCACATTTACATGCAGGTCACTAAGGGGATTTATACCAAGGTGCTTCCAATACTGGATAATTACACTTTGAAATAGGGAAAGGTGATGATGTTGAGAAGGAGTAATGGCTGGCTTTCATGCAACAAACAAGGATAGGTGTTTGATCTACTTTTCCTTCAAGATCCCTGAGAAGAAGTGCAAGAAAAAGGAGGGTCCAAGGAAGGAGCTTAGGTAAATAGTGATTATCAGGTCTGTTGAAACACACTGCCCCACATCAGAGACCTTAAGTTTTGTGGGGTTTTTTTGTTGTTGTTTGGGGGAAAGGTGGTAATTTTTATTGGAGTATAGTTGATTTCCAGTGTTGTGCTGATTTCTGATGTACAGAAAAGTGAGTCAGTTATACATATACATACATCCACTCTTAGATTCTTTTCCCATGTAGGCCATTACAGAGTATTGCGCAGAGTTCCCTGTGCTACACAGCAGATTCTTTTTAGTTATCTGTTTTATGCTGCTAAGTCACTTCAGTCGTGTCCAACTCTGTGTGACCCCATAGACGGCAGCCCACCAGGCTCCCCAGTCCCTGGGATTCTCCAGGCAAGAACACTGGAGTGGGTTGCCATTTCCTTCTCCAATGCGTGAAAGTGAAAAGTGAAAGTGAAGTCGCTCAGTCATATCCAACTCTTAGTGAC
>SJYX01017555.1:102647-121075 GCA_006410675.1 Oreotragus oreotragus | reverse complement strand
AAAAACAGAGACCTTAAAGTTTAAACAGTTGAATCTGCTGTCAGACTTGCAGAACAAAGCTTCATGGAGGCAGAGACTAAGTCAGCCTCGTTCTAGGATGTGTTCAAACTTGTGTGGACAAAGGGGCCCTGGGGAGGGCTGGGTGTTGGCAAAGATCTGAGAGGAAAGATTGCACCCCTAGTTTGACCAGTAGGGTTACATTCTGAATGTCCTATGGGAGGGCTTGTGCTGTCAATGTAATGATGTGCCAAGTGTCACACAAGAATCACAAACCTCTGAGGTGCTCTGTGAAGAGGATCCTCAAACCTAGTAGGCACTTGGGGCACAATTCTTCATTCACTCCCATTTCCTCAGGGAGGGGGTCTGAGAGTTGCAGAGATTGCGCTGAGAGGAAGCAGATCTGTTGCTTATATTCACATACCCTAAGTGGATTTACTGGGTGATTATGAACCACCAGGTGTTGGGTAAAATTGTGTTCTACTGACTCTGTAGCCCAAACAGTGCTCTAGAATCTGACAGGGAAATGTTAAACAAAGAAGGAAGAATGAGAGGCAAGCAGGTTTGGGGAGAAGTGGCTTGAAGAAGAGGGAGGAGAGGGGACTGATACTGAAGCAAGTATCAGTCCTTCCTTTTACTAGCATTTCCGGAGTATCCCTTAGCAAGGAGTCCACATGAAGTACCCTTCTGGGTTCCTGACATTGTGACTCTTAGGGCCTATCTGCTGATGCCAGCCAGGGCCTAAAAATACATGAGAGTGAATAGCTGGGGGCGGGGGCGCTTCTCTCCTGGAGACCCAGGGTTTACTTTCTTCCCTTCCTTTAACAAGCATATGCTCCTCTAGAAAGTCAGCTGGCACCTGCCCTTTGCTTGCTCTTCATTCTTTCCTTCATTCTTGGAATATGCATGTGATGTCTGGATCTAAAGCAGCTATATTATGTCACGAATCAAGAGTCATGTGCAGAAAATAGCAGAACAGTAAGATCAAAGATAACCTATATCCCTGGTAGCTTTGTGATGATATATATATCTATCCTGTACAGGCTGCCCCTGGAATTCTTTTATATCTCAAAGAAACAAACTTATAGCTTATAGCTGTTGCTGCTAAGTCGCTTCAGTTGTGTCCGACTCTGTGCGACCCCAGAGATGGCAGCCTACCAGGCTCCCCCGTCCCTGGGATTCTCCAGGCAAGAACACTGGAGTGGGTTGCCATTTCCTTCTCCAATGCATGAAAGTGAAAAGTGAAAGTGAATTTGCTCAGTCGTGTCCAATTCTTCGCGACCGCATGAACTGCAGCCTTCCAGGCTCCTCTGTCCATGGGATTTTCCAGGCAAGAGTACTGGAGTGGGGTGCCAATGCCTTCTCCAATAACTTACTGAGTCAGTGGTATTTAGGTTTGTCTGTCAGCCATTAAGGGCACTGAAAATGTGGCACTTTTTAAAAAATTAATTAATTACTGGTTGCACTGGGTCTTTGTTGCTGCATGAGAGCTTTCTACAGTTGCAGCGAGCAGGAGGTTACTCTTTGTTGCTGTGCAGAGGCTTCTCACTGCGGTGCCTTCTCTTGTTGTGGAACACAGGCTCTAAGCGTGCGAGCTTCAGTAGCTGCAGCACATGGGCTCAGTACTTGAAGCTCGAGGGCTCAAGAGCCCAGGCATAGTAGTTGTGATGCACAGGATTAGTTGCTCTGAGGCATGTGGAATCATCATGGACCAGGATTTGAAACTGTCTCCTGCATTAGCATGTGGATTCTGATCCCCTGTCCCATCAGGGCAGTCTGATGTAGCACTTCTTAAAGCAATGCTCAGCTATTGATTACATGATATTGGGGGACCAAGTTTCTGACACCCATTTTGAAAAGTTTTTTAGAATATAATGGGCAATTCATTTCAATGAATTTTAGTCACAAAATAAAACACAATGTCATCTAATCTTTTCTTCAGTTCAGTTCAGTTGCTCAGTCATGTCCGACTATTTGTGACCCCATGGACTACAGCACGCCAGGCTTCCCTGTCCATCACCAGCTCCCAGAGCTTACTAAAACTCATGTCCATCAAGTCGGTGATGCCATCCAACCACCTCATCCTTTGTCATCACCTTCTCCTCCTGCCATCAGGGTCTTTTCCAAGGAGTCAGTTCTTTGCATCAAGTGGCCAAAGTATTGGAGTTTCAGCATCAGTTCTTCCAATGAATATTCAGGACTGATTTCCTTTAGGACTCACTGGTTTGATCTCCTTGCAGTCCAAGAGACTCTCAAGAGTCTTCTCCAACACCACAGTTCAAAAGCATCAGTTCTTTGGCACTCAGCTTTCTTTATGGTCCAACTTTCACATCCATACATGACTACTGGAAAAACCATAGCTTTAACTAGACAGACCTTTATTGGCAAAGTAATTTTAATATACTGTCTAGGTTGGTTATAGCTTTATTTCCAAGGAGCAAATGTCTTTTAATTTCATGGCTGCAGTTACCATCTGCAGTGATTTTGGAGTCCAGGAAAATTAAGTCTCTTACTGTTTCAATTGTTTCCCCATCTATTTGCCATGAAGTGATGGGACCAGATGCCATGATCTTCGTTTTGTGAATGTTGAGTTTTAAGCCAACTTTTTCACTCTCCTCTTTCACTTTCATCAAGAGACTCTTTAATTCTTCACTTTCTGCCGTAAGTGTGGTGTCATCTGCATATCTGAGGTTATTGATATTTCTCCCAGCAATCTTGATTCCAGCTTGTGCTTCTTCCAGCCCAGCATTTCATATGCTGTACTCAGCATATAAGTTAAATAAGCAGAATGACAATATACAGCTTTGATGTACTCCTTTCCCGATTTGAAACCAGTCTGTTGTTCCATGTCTAGTTCTAACTGTTGCTTCTTGACCTGCATACAGATTTCTCAGAAGGCAGGTCAGGTGGTCTGGTATTCCCATCTCCTGAAGAATTTTTTGCAGTTTGTTATGATCCACACAGTCAAAGGCTTTGGTGTAGTCAATAAAGCAGAAACAGATGTTTTCCTGGAATTCTCTTGCTTTCTCGATGATCCAATGGATGCTGGCAATTTGATCTCTGGTTCCTTCTGCCTTTTCTAAATCCAGCTTGAACATTCGAAAGTTCACAGTTCATGTACTGTTGAAGCCTGGCTTGGAGTATTTTGAGCATTGCTTTGCTAGCATGTGAGATGAATGCCGTAGTTTGAGCATTCTTTGGCATTGCCTTTCTTTGGAATTGGAATGAAAACTTTTCCAGTCCTGTGGCCACTGCTGAGTTTTCCAAATTTGCTGGCATATTGAGTGCAGCACTTTTACAACATCATCTTTCAGGATTTGAAGTAGCTCAACTGGAATTCCATCACCTCCACTAGCTTTGTTTGTAGTGATGCTTCCTAAGGCCCCCTTGACTTCCCATTCCAGGATGTCTGGCTCTAGGTGAGTGATCACACCATCGTGTGTGATCCTTTCTTAGGTCTCATAAAACACAGATCTGCAAGGGCATATCTGTCTAATCAAGATCATTTCTCCAACAATGAAAATTTATTTCACTAATCAATAATCTATGCAACTGACCTACTTCAACACTTTTTTGGGTACATGATAGCTTATTTCCATAGAATTTTGGTCAAAAAGTGCAGTTTTTTTGACTAATTAACTAAACATACACGTGTGTGTGTGTTAGTCATTCAATCATATCTTACTCTTCATGACCCTGTGGACTGTAGCCCACCAGGCTCTTCTGTCCATGGAATTCTCCAGGCAAGAGTACTAGAGTGGGTTGCCATTCCCTTTTCCAGAAAATCTTCCCAACCCAGGGATAGAACCTAAGTCTCCCACACTGCAGGCAGCTTCTTTATCATTTGAGCCACATGCATATAACAATACATTCTACTCAACTGAGGTGGTAACTATGTAAACAGCCATGACCACATTCAGTCTGTGAAGGTAACAACAAATATGCCCTGACTGCTACTTGATCAAGAGTAATTCCACAATGTCAGAGACTGTTAGATCATGAGACCCAGTTTCAAAGATAATGTGTCTTAGAATCAATGGCACAAGTTTAGTGATATGGTCTTTATAAGAATAGTCAGGAAATGCATCTGTTTCTAAAATTTTACAAATCCCTAATTTAAAAAAGTTAAACCTGTGTGCAGCTTCCATTTTTGACTGCACATTTTCTGTGCTTGTGATAAAAGGAGAAATAACTTCTTAGCCATTGCCTTTATTCAAATGTCAACTTGTTCTTTCTGTAAATAACCATCTAGGCTGGAAAAATCTGAAAGTCACCTAGATTTAAGCCAGGGAAGAAAGACAAGTGAGCTCAGATAAACCAGGAATCACACTGTAGCTGAGAATTTGAGCTGATATTTATGAGCATTTACAGCAAAACTCCAGTCATCTAAAACTAAGCAATGAGTAATAAACCTTTCTAGAATTAAAAGAATTCTTCTTGCTATCAACTCCACTCTAATTCCTGTTCTTTTCTCCAGAGGAATGAAGTTTCAAATTATCATTTGAGCAATCTTATGTCTACATTTTAAAAAGGAGTACCATTGATGCCTTCTCAGCTTCAGGTCCGCGCTCGGTGCTCGCCACCCGGCGTCCCTTTGCTACCCTGAAGAGTCCTTGCGGTTCCGAGTTGACTGAACAGAGTGAATGCAGCTAGCGCCGCCGGCCAGCCCAGCTCACCACCGGAGTCATTCCGGCTTTCTAAGGTTGCCCGGACCGCCTGCCCTCCAGTTGCTTCTTCCACCAGATCGGGCCGGGAGGAGCAACCTGAGGAGCCGTGGCTGCGCAGGCGCAGGAGGACCTAGAGGAGCTGTCCCACATTGAAGTTCAGGAACGGCAGCGATAAGAAGATACCCCTCATCCAAGGTAAGCAGCAGCAGCTGCGCTTTGCTGGAGCAGCCTTGAAGAGATACCCCACGCCCAAGGTAAGAGAAACCCAAGTAAGATGNCTCCAGGTATCTCTTGATTTCCTACTTTTGCATTCCAGTCCCCTGTGATGAAAAGGGCATCTTTTTTTTGGTGTTAGTTATAGAGTTCTTGTAGATCTTCATAGAACTATACAATTTCAGCTCTTTGGCATTAGTGGTTGGGGCATAGACTTGGATTACTGTGGTATTGAATGGTTTGCCTTTGAAATGAACTGAGACCATTCTGTCACTTTAGAGATTGCACCCAAGCACTGCATTTTGGACTCTCTTGTTGACTATGGCAGCTACTCTATTTTTTTCTGAGGGATTCCTGCCCACAGTAGTAGATATAACGGTCATCTGCGTTAAACTCACCCATTCCAACCCTCTTTAGTTCGCTCATTCCTAAAATGTCAATGTTCACTCTTGTCATCTCCTGTTTGACCACTTCCAAGTTACCTTGATTCAAGAATCTAACAGGTTCCTATGCAGTATTGTTCTTTAGAGCATCAGACTTTACATTCACCACCAGACATACCCACAACTGGGCATAGTTTCTGCTTTGGCTCAGCCTCTTCATTCCTTCTGGACCTATTTCTCTGCTCTTCTCCAGTAGTATCNTTCAAGAATCTAACAGGTTCCTATGCAGTATTGTTCTTTAGAGCATCAGACTTTACATTCACCACCAGACATACCCACAACTGGGCATAGTTTCTGCTTTGGCTCAGCCTCTTCATTCCTTCTGGACCTATTTCTCTGCTCTTCTCCAGTAGTATCATATCATTTTGCCTTTTCATACTGTTCATGGGGTTCTCAAGGCAAGAATGCTGAAATGGTTTGCCATTTCTTTCTCCAGTGGACCACAGTTTGTTATAACTTTCTACCATGACCCATCCGTCTTGGGTGACCCTATAGGACATGGCTCATAGGCTTATAGTGATCCTATAGGACATTACGTTACACAAAGCTGTAATCTATGTGATCATTTTGGTTAGTTTTCTGTGATTGTAGTTTTGATTCTATCTGCCCTCTGATGGATGAAGGTAAGAGGCTTGTGCAAGCTTCTCATGGGAGGGACTGGCTGTGGGGAAAGTGTGTGTTACTCTGGTGTGCAAGGTCATGCTCTTCCCTGAGTTGGGAAAATCCCCTGAAGAAGGAAGTGGAAACCCACTCTAGTATCCTTGCCTGGAAAATTCCATGGACAGAGGAGCCTGGCAGGGAAGTCCCTGAGTGACTGGGCATGCAAGGGCCTGAATAAGTGAAACAAAGAATGTTTATTCTAGTACACAATAAGACCTGATATAAAGCCATAGTGATTAAAAAAAGAAAAGGTAGTATTTCCTCAGTACAAATAAACAGGCCAGTGAACAGAAAACCCAGCTACAGATTAGTGTATATAAGAACTTGTCATATGACAGAGGAGGCACTCTGAAGATAATTGTTCAGTAGGTATGATGACTAACTCGGTTCTTTGTGTGGTAAAGTGAAGTTGGCTGTCTACTTCATATTATGCAAAAAGATAATTTCTAGGTTAATAGAATGTGACTATAAAAAATGACAAAGTCAAGGTTTAAACTGAAAGAAACACCTTGCAATATAAGGATATGAAAATAATAGACAAGATTTGTAATAGTGTCAAATATGTACTTATTTATGGATTGATTACACTAAGACATTAATGTAATTAAGATTTCTTAAGTACATTACATTAAGATTTCTGTTCAATGAAGGAAGCTGTAGACAGTATTAAAAGGTGGGTGACAGATATCTAAATCCAACACAAGATTAGTATTTAGAATAAATTAGAGTTCTTGGAGAATCTACAGAAGAATTTCAGGAAGCATATAAACAGCCAGTTCATACTCCCAAATGAATACTAAATAGCTAAGAAATTATATGAAGAAATGCTCAGTTATATGTTTGAAGTTAGAGAATTATAAAATATAGCACTGTAGTAATATGCATTCATCAGAATGGTGAAATTTTGAAAGCCAACTAATATTAAAGTGTTTGTGATTATGTGGGGTGTGCCAGTTATCTGTTGCTACATGACAAACCACCCCCAAACTTAGTGGCTTAAAATAATAGAGCATCTGTTTTAATCAACTATAGTGAAGTAAGTCTCGGTGATGAAGTCATCTGAAGGCTTGTTCCAGATATTAGCTTTTGATTCTGGCTGTTTGCTGGAATGCCCACACATGACCTCCCCATCTGGCCTGGTTTTTCTCAGATCATGATAACCAAGTTCCATGGCCAGACTCCTGAGAGAGAGAGTTCCTAGCAGAAGTCATACTGTTAGTTTATGACCCAGTCTCAGAACTTGTGCAGCATTACTTGCTTTATGAGGCAGTCAGTCAGGCATTTTAAAGTTCAACACCTCTTTCTTGGAGAATGGAGGTTCTGGAAAGGGATATGAAATCAGAAATATTGCTCTGATGAATTTTAGAAAATATCAGTCACTACATGAAGAAAATGGGATTCCCTTCTATTACGGTGGGAGTATAAACTGATAATTTTGGAGAAAAATTTGGAGAAATAATGGCATGACGTAGACCAAATCCCAGAGCCGTAGCAATACCTGTCTAATATGTATAGTTCCAAAGACGCTCTATCCTATTTCCTTAAGGGTTGCCCAGGGATGTTTAATGTCACCTTGTTTGTGCCAGTAGGAAGCTCAAGTCGACTTAAGCATTTAACCCTATGGGAGTGGTATTACACTATGTAATGTGTTAAATATAACCCAGAAGATGAATTTGATAAATACGCAGAAAATGATAGATTTCAGAAACAGTGTTTAGGGATAGAAAAAGAAATTTTAAGTTTATTTAAAAATACACAAATATAAAACATCACTGAACATTCTCAAAGATATATACATATCTAAGAAATATTGAAATCAGTTTGAAAATTAATATTCTAGTTCTAGCAGTCCTAGCACACTGCCAGCATCACAAATAAAAATTATAGGTGGTATGGAGATCAAATAGCAAATAAAAATGGTTCAAACACTACATGTCTTTTATAGTATATTGGTGAATTTTAAGTTTTTGTTTCAATTTTTATATACATATAGTATTGTCAGTTATTGACAAAGGTAAACTTTTTGTGGCTCGGTCATTAATATGCAGGTGGGTATATCTATTTTTCTTTACCTAATAAAATAAAATAATTCATATGTAACTTATTTCTATTTCAGATTCTGATCAAGAATCCAATATTTATGTACCTATCTCTGTCGAGAGCTTCAGAATCTTTAGTTATGATTGGAGCATCTGAATTTTTGCCTATATATATAGAAAATCAGTTTATATTATCACCCAATGAGGCAACTACACTTGCAGGTAGACATTTCCACTCATTGTACTCACTGTGAAATTTTTATGTAAAGTTTTCTTTTATGTATTTATGAAATATTTCAACTAAGTGGGAAGTAGAAGGGGCAGTAGTGTTGCTTAAATTTTAAATATCTGAATACTGGTTGTTCAGATTTTTAAAATATGAACATTTTCCCATCATTGCATCACTAGTTTTTAACATATAGAAATTTGTAGGACTTCTGCATTTCTCTTTTATCACATTCCTTTTCCTCCCTCTGCAGAGGTAACTTACATCTCTTTTAAAGTTGGAGTTCTTCCTTCTCACACATTTATATATTGTTACCTCTTATGTACCTGTCTACATACAGTCTATTTCTAAAATTTATATATCATTTTGTATGTGCTCTTCTGTTACTTTCATCTGAAATTATGTTCATCAGATTCATATTGATCTCTATTTAAGGCATTTTAACATTGCTATGGGATTCTATTTTATGAATACTGTTTCTTTTTCTATATCATATATATGAAGTTGCCTCCAACTATTTCACTTTTCCAAACAATGAAGTAACAAATAGACTCGTATACATGTTCCTTGTGCACATTCGTAAAAGTTGATCTATGTTTAGACATCAAAGAGACATTGCTATTAAGTACATCAGTTTTATTAGATATTGAGAATTGGTTCTCCAGAAGAGGTTGCAAGTGGAATTAAAGGTTTTAAGGTTCTAGCATTAATGGGAAGATGGTGAATGTGATCATTTATTTTATGTTGTAAAAAATCAGGGATACATACTGTAACTTGCAGGTAACCAGTAAGAGAGTAGTAGAGTACATTAACTTGAAATATTTTATTAACAATTTAAAAAAATAAGAAAGGAAACAAAAAGAACATAAAACATGCAAGCCAAATAAAAACAAATGTTAATAGGTGCAAAAGTTTTGACTTTCGGCCCATTGTTGAGTAGATTTTGTGGTAAAGGGCACACCATTGTTGGATTGCACATCGTCCAAATGCCAAACATGACACAGTTTCAGGGGCATATGACAGATTTTTCCACAGGTATACCATTTTGTTTGACAATGATTAATATAATTAACAGAGATAGGGACTAAATCATTCAGTTTTTTTTTCATACAGTACTTAATTAAAGCTAATATCAGTAAGACTCCAAAGAATAGGATAAGGCCACCTGCAGTATTGGCCTCAATCATGCTAGCAGAGTTTGGATGCAGCCAGCTGACCAAATTTCTTGGTCCTCAGGGTCTACCTTAGACAGCAAGATAACTTTTTGCTTAAGTTTCTGTGTTGACTTTTCCACTTAGCCTGAGGTATTCATTCAGGCATAACAGAATGGGTTGGTAATTGCATATATTCTGCCCGGGCCTGCGAGGATGAAGTTTTGGGCAATTCAGTCATCCATAACAATGCTGCTCAGTGACTGAGGCTGACCAGAGTGCTTTCCAGGGACGAGGTGTCATTGATTATTTCAACGAAAATTAGGGACAAGTTTTTTTGTACCACCTTTTCTAGTCGGATTACTTATTGAGTAGTAGAGACAACTGCCTTCAGGTTATGTACAGATAGTGTATCAGTAGTCCCTCTGAAAATCTTCCCAGAGTAAAGAAAATAACTTCATTTGAAAGAACTTCTCACAGTATTCTGAGGGCTATGTGGTCTAGTGGTGGTGTTTCTTTAAACATCTGTTGCTCTTTTATGACCACCTCCGTGGCTTGACCACACCAATTCCAGTTGACAAGTAAGGCTTGTCAAATGGTTAGTGGTGAGTCTGTTTTGGTTCATCTCCAAATGAGAATATCAGTCCACAAAATCAAGCTTTCTGTGAGTCAGGACTTTGATTATGCCAAGAGACCAGTAATAAGCTAAGTGTTAGTGTTCGTCACTCAGTCGTGTTCGACTCCCTGTGACCCCGTGGGCTGCAGCCCACCAGGCTCCTCTCCTCACGGAATTCTCCAGGCAAGAATACTGGAGTGGGTTTCCATTTTCTTCTCCAGAATAAGCTGAGTTGCTTTTAAATGTAGCTGTTTCAGAGAGTCTGTGACTCCTATACAAGCAACAATGCTTCTGAATGGGGGCTTCCTCCCTTTTTCCAGAGGCTCCAGCACACAAAATCATCCGTCACAGAGCCTTGTAGCTGAAATCGGTTTATTAGGTTTGTGGTATGGTGGCTCAGAGGTTAAAGTGTCTGCCTGCAATGCGGGAGACCTGGGTTTGATCCCTGGGTCGGGAAGATCCCCTGCAGAAGGAAATGGCAACCCACTCCAGTATTCTTGCCTGGAGAATCCCATGGACAGAGGAGCCTGGTGGGCTACAGTTCATGGGGTTGTAAAGATTTGGATTCGACTGAGCGACTTCACTTTCACCTCAAAGTATGGAGCATAACACAGCTGCTGATTAGCATTCAGTGTAGGTCTGTGGGTCAGCTAATATAATAGACCAAAGAGAAACCCTAAGTGAGTTGTCTACTGTGTTCAATACTCAAAAATCCAAAATCCACTGCTAGACTGGCTTTTGGTTGGGGAAAAGGGAGACAGTTTTTCCTTAACTTCCAGAGGGATAGAGCGCTGTGATTCTGTCTGCAGAGTGCCCCAAACTTGATGGGCGGTCTCTGGATTTTGTTAGGCCTGACCAGGCTTCCTTGCTGCTGATGGCATAATAACACCAAAGTAAGAGCCATTGAGCCAGGCCTCTCACCCCACAACCAGCTGAGCATCTTCTGTCATTGGAAGCTTTGGGCATCATAGGCAGTGGCAGTCAAAATAACAATGCCCCTTGTAGTAAGTGGGAGAGGAATTTAGGTACTCCTGAGGGAGTACTGCAGATGTATGTTTGTGTCCCGATTCACTGCAGATGGTGACTGCAGCCATGAAATTCGATTCACTGCAGATGGTGACTGCAGCCATGAAATTAAAAGACGCTTACTCCTTGGAAGAAAAGTTATAACCAACCTGGATAGCATATTCAAAAGCAGAGACATTACTTTGCTGACTAAGGTCCGTCTAGTCAAGGCTATGGTTTTTCCTGTGGTCATGTATGAATGTGAGAGTTGGACTGTGAAGAAGGCTGAGCGCCAAAGAATGGATGCTTTTGAACTGTGGTGTTGGAGAAGACTCTTGAGAGTCCCTTGGACTGCAAGGAGATCCAACCAGTCCATTCTGAAGGAGATCAGCCCTGGGATTTCTTTGGAAGGAATGATGCTAAAGCTGAAACTCCAGTACTTTGGCCACCTCATGTGAAGAGTTGACTCATTGGAAAAGACTCTGATGCTGGGAGGGATTGGGGGCAGGAGGAGAAGGGGACGACCGAGGATGAGATGGCTGGATGGCATCACGGACTCGATGGAAGTGAGTCTGTGTAAACTCCGAGAGATGGTAATAAACAGGGAGGCCTGGCGTGCTGCAGTTCATGGGGTCGCAAAGAGTCAGACACGACTGAGTGACTGAACTGAACTGAACTTGTTATTGATAGTCATTGAAGCTGAGTGATGGTCACATGGGGGTGCTTTGTTCAATTTTTTCCAGTTTATAGTATATTTCAAAAATTTTATAATAAAACATTTCTTTAGAAGGCTGCCACTTTAAAGCTCCAAACAGTGATAAATATTCAATGAGTATTTACCCAAATTGGTATTTAGTAGTTAAGCACTCACAATGTACATTTACTCCCTAAAAAAAAAAAAATCTCCCTAAAGCAATCACTTCAGCTAGATGTAGATTTAAGTATTTGTAAATGTAATGATAGGTGTGTGGGTTTGTTTTAGAGTACTCCAGTGTTAAAGGATGGATGGAACAAGATCACCCATGAGCCAGTAGTGGTTGAAGCTGGGTGATGGGGACATGGGCTGCTTATAATATCCTTTCCACTTGGGTGAATGTTAGAAATTTTCCATCATAAAAATATTTTTAAAAGATAACATCTGTGATCCAGCAACCCCACTTCTAGGTATACAGTCCCAGAGACTTGAATACATATTTGTATACATAAGTTCGTAGTAGCCGTATGCACAGTAGTCAAAAGGAGGAAGCAACCCAAAAGTCCATTGATGGATGAATGGATAAACAAAATGAATGGTATACATATAATGCAGCATTAATCAGACTTACAAAGGAAAGAAATTCTGACATATTCTACAACATGGATAAACCTTGAAGACATTATGCTCAGTGAAATAAGCCAGATACAAAAGGACAAATTGTATGATTCTACTTATATGAAATATCTAGAGTATTCAAATTTACAGAGACAGAAAGTAGGATTGTGGTTGCCAGGGTCAGGGGTTATTGATATTATTTAATGCGTATAGAGTTCAGTTTGAGAAGATGGCAAAAACTATGGAAGTGTGTGGTGACGATGGTTGAACAACAATGTGAATGTGTTTAGTTCCACTGAGCTGTACACTTAAAAACATTACATGAACTTGGAAAAGTCGCTGTTTCCCTCCGTGTAGCCTCACAGTCCAGAGCAGTGGAAACACCTTTTGCAAGGCACCCTACTCTCTGCAGGGCATGACCAAACTTGGTGTCTCCCTGGAGAGGAATGCCAGGGCTGCCTCTGACACTTTCCTCGCTGCATTTGCCCTCTTCAGCTTCCTTGTGATGTTGGAATGTAACTACTTAAGGACTCAAGAGCCTGCCACAAGAGACAGGAAGGTTTTACATTCCAATGCTTGGTTCCTTGGCATGTGACCATCTCTAAAATTTTCTGTTATTTTTGGAATGGGAAAACCAAACATGGTATGGTTCTTCGGAAAAGCAAGGTGATTGCTCTTCAACTTGTTTTCAGAAAATAGACACTTTCTATTGATTCTTTGCCACAGAAATGTAAAAATTCAAGAAGACGAGGCTGTAAGGAAAACAACTATTTTGACACAGTTAATTCTATGTGTGCACTTTGTTAGTGGTTGTAGTGGAATTTGGAGCAGAACGTAACCAAACATTTGGGCACTTAGCGTTTGGCACTTAAGAAATCGTTGCCTAACTCAAGGTCAGGAAGATTTACTCCTATGTTTCCTTCTGGGGATTTTATTGTTTTAGCTCATACCCTTTAGGCTTATGAGGTAATTTTCATGTCCTATGGAAGTTTAATATTCCACACATGATAAGCAGCTTAAATACAAGTTTTATTATTGCAGAATTCCCCAAGCCTGTTCATTATTGACAACTTGGTAATATTGACTATAATCCAACTCTTCTGCTGTGAGCCGGGTTTTCCTGCTGTATAGCTGTTAACCTGAATTTGTCAAGATCCCTGGGAAAATGCTGAGTTGTTTCAGTCATGTCTGACTCTTTTGTGGCCCCAAGGACTGTAGCTCATCAGATTTATCTGTCCATGAGATTCTTCAGGCAAGAGTACTGGAGTGCGTTGCCGTTTACTACTCCAGGGGATCTTCCCAACCCAGGGATCAAACCCTCATCTCATGTCTCCTGCATTAGCAGGTGGATTCTTTACCACCTGGAAATATTGAATACTGAATATGTTTGTGTTGCCAGAGGCAGAAATCCGAATCAAAGTAGGCAGAAAATGAGATTTTATTGGAAAGATATCAGGTCCCCCAGGTAACTGAAGGAAGAGTTGAAGTCCCTGAATGCAGCAAGTTTGGGTAGAGCTGGCCCTGAAGAACGGCTAGAACTTGAACGTGAGCAGGACTATTCTCTCTCTCTCTCTCTTCTTAAAACTTTTTATTGGCATATAGTTGTTTTATAGTGTTGTGTTAGTTTCTGTTGTAAAGTGAATGTTATATATATATATGTATACATTCTTCTTTAGATTTCCTTCCCATTTAGATCACCACAGATCACTGAACAGAGTTCCCTGTGCTAAACAGTATGTTCTCATTAATTATCTGTTTTGTACATAGTAGTGTATATATGTCAATCCCAATCTCCCAGTTTATTCCACCATCACCCCCACCCTCTCTGGCTCTCTCCCTTCCTCTCTACCCTTCCCCTTCTTCTCACTCTCACTCTTTCTCTGGGTCTTACTTCCATTTCTCTCTGTCCGTCAGTTCCACTCCCATGCAGGCTGGGTTTTCCACGAAGCCCAAGACAAGACTACAGGCAGCTTCCAAGACCCTGGACTCCAAGCTCATACCAGAGACTCTTCCCCCCAATCCTGACCTTTGAAAAATTCTAGGTAAGATCTCTGATTGGCTACTTGGAGTCATGTGCCCCTCTGGACTGTCAATGCAAGCTTTCTGGTAACATTGAGGATGGGTTTTATTTGTAGAAAAGACTCTTCAGAAGTTTACTTTTGATTTAAACAAGTTGTTCTCAATGTATTATAGTTCTAGTTCTTAAAGAACTTTTAGCTCTATCTATAATCTTGCAATTGTTAACAATCACTTTAAAGTGATTCAAATATTGTTTGGTCTGTTTGAAAACTCAGTTAATGAAACAGTTTCAACATTTTAAACATCATTTATCAATCTAATATATGTGAGTTTCTTTTAAACCATAATTGCTTGACCAAACAAACCAATCTTTCTGAAGATAACTCTTATAAATGCAGTAAATTAGCCTTATAAATACGGGAAGTCTGATTCCAGTTCTGCACATGAACTTGTTGGGATTTCAACATAATATCGTAAATCTAACTTAGTTATTCCCTTGAATATTTTAAACTGACTTTACAAGGCTATTCATGGGAAATAGATGGGGAAACAGTGGAAACAATGTCAGACTTTATTTTTGGGGGCTCCAAAATCACTGCAGATGGTAATTGCAGCCATGAAATTAAAAGACGCTTACTCCTTGGATGAAAAGTTATGACCAACCTAGATAGCATATTCAAAAACAGAGACATTACTTTGCCGACTAAGGTCTGTCTAGTCAAGACTATGGTTTTTCCTGTAGTCATGTATGGATGTGAGAGTTGGACTGTGAAGAAGGCTGAGCACCAAAGAATTGATGCTTTTGAACTGTGCTGTTGGAGAAGACTCTTGAGAGTCCCTTGGACTGCAAGGAGATCCAACCATTCCATTCTGAAGGAGATCAACCCTAGGATTTCATTGGAAGGAATGATGCTAAAGCTGAAATTCCAGTACTTTGGCCACCTCATGCGAAGAGTTGACTCATTGGAAAAGACTCTGATGCTGGGAGGGATTGGAGGCAGGAGGAGAAGGGGACGACCAAGGATGAGATGGCTGGATGGCATCACTGACTCGATGGATGTGAATCTGAGTGAACTCCAGGAGTTGGTGATGGACAGGGAGGCCTGGCGTGCTACAATGCATGGGGTCGCAAAGAGTTGGACATGACTGAGCAACTGAACTGAACTGAACAAGGCTATTACTCTAATACACCCAATTCTCTTCAGTATTAGCCTCTATCCCAGTGGCTCAGATGGTAAATAATCTGCCTGCAATGCAGGAGACCCAAGTTGGATTCCTAGGTTGGGAATATGTCCTAGAGAAGAATTACAGTTTCTTCAGTATTACAAACATACAGGATATCAAATCTTTATAGAGTCTTTCCAAACACCAAGTGTTAATACCATGGTTTTGGTTCCCTTAAAATTTTTAATGTTTAGTTTTAAATCTTCTCAGAATTAAAAACCCAGTACTCACTGAGGAATGGGCTTCCCAGGTGTTGCTAGTGGTAAAGAACCTGCCTGCCAATGCAGGCGACATAAGAGACATGGGTTCAATCCCTAGGTCAGGAAGATCCCCTGGAGGAGGGCATGGCAACTCACTCCAGTTTTCTTGCCTAGAGAATCCCATGACAGAGGAGCCTGGTGTGCTACAGTCCATAGAGTTGCAGAGTCAGACAAAACGGAGGTGACTGAGCACGTGTGCGCTCACTGAGGAATACTCATAGACTTTCAGAGAGCTCAGAATATTTAATTCTTAATCACCCAGGGTTAAAAGATGCTTATTCACTAAGGAAACTTCATCTTATTCCAAGATGTGTGCTTTTTTTTTTTTTTTTCACATTTTAACACCACTGAAATTGGGATGTGTCTTACAATCAGTGGCACCTTAATTAGCAGCAGTTAGTCTTTCTCAATGAAACTTAAAATGATGGTGTCTTAAATTAGGTGAGATGTGGTGCCATCTCAGCTAATTGATTACTGATGACTAGAAATGAAGGCCGTGTGTGAGGCCTGGAGCTACAGATGTCCAGAACATTTCTTTTCACTCACACCACTGTCATGTTGAGGTTGCCTTGTTTGTTTGTTTTTAAAATTTATTTACTTTTTTTTTTGTTGTTTAAAACAGAAAGTTTATTTGCTCAGTACACCAAGTAGAATGCAAGCACTATCATGACAAATATACAGAACTATGCAGATCAACATAAAACAGTAATTTATTTTTAAAGAAGGGAAATCTCTTTAAATGTTATGACAACGTACTCCCAAGAATCCTTTTATCAGTTAATTATACATTTCAATAAAATAAATGGTAATGAATTAAGTGGAAGTTAGCTTGTGAATTTTTCTTAAAAATAAAAATTCAACCCTATTAATCCATGCCAGTTAAACACTCTCAACTAAAATTTCCCAGTAAGTGCAAGAGATGGAGTTAGTTACCTTTTTTGCTTAAACAGTCCCAAGGAAAATGGTTACTACAAATACAGCAGGCAAACTGTTAAGACCGACCGATCTAGAACATAGTGTTGAACTAATTTCAGTCTCAAATTGTGCTGAATGCTCATCATTAGTAGGGCACATTTTGGTCCATGATGTGGTTTAATGCCAAGACAGATCCCAATTTGTTAAAGAAATACATAGATTACTGTTGCTTATATATATATATAAACATAAAGCCAGATATACTTCCATATACAAAGGCAGGTTTTCTCAAGAGGGATTTACAGGAAGTAGTCTGAGGTGCGCCGGGTCACAAGAGGCTCTCCACGATGAGGTGCTGGGTCAAATTGAAGAAAGGAATATTTCAAAGTGTCATCTAATTTCATGATAGCAGCCTGGTTCCCACAACGATAACAGTAATTGGGTGCACTGCAAATGGTAACCACGTTCCAATCGTGACACCAATTGTATCCCTCCATTACAAGCTGGTGAGCGCAAGAAACCAATGTGAGACCATTAGCATGGTTAAACGTTTCAGAAATATCTTGTCCAAATGTGTAGCCAGCACCACGTGGTGAAATACCCCACCCACCACGATCATCTGGATCTGACCATAAGAGATCACACATTGGGCCCTCATGTGGAGCTTCTTGTAAATGAGCCAGGGCTCTTATACGATCCAGTGTATCTATGGATGGAGGGAGGCCACCATGGAGGCAGAATATCTGTCCATCTACTAAAGCTGTAAGTGGCAGATAATCAAAGAGATCTGTAAAATATTTCCAAACATTGGCATTTCCATACTTTTGCAGACATTCGTCATAAAAGCCATATACTTGGGTAATATGTCGGCTTTCCTGGTTTCCTCTCATTACTGTAATGCGTTCTGGATCAGTCAGTCAGTCAGTTCAGTCAGTCAGTCGTGTCCGACTCTTTGCGACCCCATGAATCGCAGCACGCCAGGCCTCCCTGTCCATCAGCATCTCCCGGAGTTCACTCAGACTCACGTCCATCGAGTCCATGATGCCATCCAGCCATCTCATCCTCGGTTGTCCCCTTCTCCTCCCGCCCCCAATCCCTCCCAGCATCAGAGTCTTTTTCCAATGAGTCTGGATAACGCACCTTTAATGCCACAAGAAGAGTTACCGTCTCCACAGAATAATAACCTCTGTCTAAAAAGCCTCTTGATGAAAGTGAAGGAGAGCGAAAAAGTTGGCTTAAAGTTCAACATTCAGAAAATGAAGATCATGGCATCCAGTCCCATCACTTCATAGGACATAGATGGGGAAACAGTGGAAACAGTGTCAGACTTTATTTTTTTGGGCTCCAAAATCACTGCAGATGCTGACTGCAGCCATGAAATTAAAAGACGCTTGCTCCTTGGAAGAAAAGTTATGACCAACCTGGATAGTATATTCAAAAGCAGAGACATTACTTTGCCGAATAAGGTCCGTCTAGTCAAGGCTATGGTTTTTCCTGTGGTCATGTATGGATGTGAGAGTTGGACTGTGAAGAAAGCTGAGCGCCGAAGAATCGATGCTTTTGAACTGTGGTGTTAGAGAAGACTCTTGAGAGTCCCTTGGACTGCAAGGAGATCCAACCAGTCTATTCTGAAGGAGATCAGCCCTGGGATTTCTTTGGAAGGAATGATGCTAAAGCTGAA
>SJYX01017555.1:34264-99643 GCA_006410675.1 Oreotragus oreotragus | reverse complement strand
ATGAAAGTGAAAGAGGAGAGTGAAAAAGTTGGCTTAAAGCTCAACATTCAGAAAACGAAGATCATGGCATCCAGTCCCATCACTTCATAGGACATAGATGGGGAAACAGTGGAAACAGTGTCAGACTTTATTTTGGGGGGCTCCAAAATCACTGCAGATGATGATTGCAGCCATGAAATTAAAAGACGCTTACTCCTTGGAAGGAAAGTTATGACCAACCTAGATAGCGTATTGAAAAGCAGAGATATTACTTTGCCAACAACGGTCTGTCTAGTCAAGGCTATGGTTTTTCCAGTGGTCATGTATGGATGTGAGAGTTGGACTGTGAAGAAAGCTGAGCGCCGAAGAATTGATGCTTTTGAACTATGGTGTTGGAGAAGACTCTTGAGAGTCCCTTGTACTGCAAGGAGTTCCAACCAGTCCATCCTAAAGGAGATCAGTCCTGGGTGTTCATTGGAAGGACTGATGCTGAAGCTGAGACTCCAATACTTTGGCCACCTCATACGAAGAGTTGACTTATTGGAAAAGACCCTGATGCTGGGAGGGATTGAGGGCAGGAGGAGAAGGGGATGACAGAGGATGAGATGGCTGGATGGCATCACTGACTCGCTGGACATGAGTTTGAGTGAACTCTGGGAGTTGGTGATGGAGAGGGAGGTCTGGCGTGCTGTGATTCATGGGGTCGCAGAGTTGGACACGACTGAGCAACTGAACTGAACTGAATTGAAGGATAGTTGCTTTACAATATTGTGTTGGTTTCTGCCGTACATCAACATGAATCAGCCATAGGTATACATATGTCCTCTCCCTCTTGAACAGTTGGATGTTGTTGTTTTTTTTTTGCTATGACTTCAAAACTTAAAAAGGAAATGTGGCTCATATATACCTCTGCTTCCCTGGTGGCTCAGATGATAAAGAATTCACCTGCAATGCAGGGGACCCAGGTTTGATCCCTGAGTGGGGAAGATCCCCCAGAGAAGAGAATGGCAACCCACTCCAGTATTCTTGCCAGGAGAACTGCATGGACAGAGGAGCCTGGAGGAGGACTACAGTCCATGGTGTCGAAAAGAGTTGGACATGACTGAGCGACTAACACTTTTCACTTTCCTTTAGACCACTAGCTAGATTCAGTTTATCCAAATGCTTGAATCTCTGCCTGCTCACAAAGTCTAGGAGTCCCACCTAGATGATCACTTGATTGGATCTGCACTTAACCTGATTTTTGTGTACAAAAATGTCTTTGTTTCCCATCCAGTTCAACACTGATGGGAATCTATGCTATTTAAATAATTTTTAAAATTTAACTTGAAAGGTATTTGAATGTGATCGATTCTTTTCTTCTTTCATGTTCCAGACAGGATTATCTATCCTACTTTGTCCCGGTATAGGTCTTATATTTGAAATCATAATTATTTTTTTTTTCCAAACATTTGTCATTGCTTAGCTAGAAAGTAGAGGATATGGACATTCTTAACTTTTCTGTAAATTTAATGAAACTGTTTTGTATGTTCTTAGTGATGATTGGAGATAGATATAATGTTAAGAAGTTATGCCATTTAAAAATCAGGAATGGATTTTTAAACAACTGGATTGAAATAATTGTTCACATACAGTGTAATTCATCCATTTGAGATGTGCCATTCAGTGGTTTTTAGTATGTTCACAGATATGTGCAACCATCACTCTGTCAATTTTAGAACATTTCATCACTTCAAAGAGAAACCTCATACCATTTGGCTTTGTCTCCATTCCCTCCCAACCCTAAGCAATCACTAGTCTACTTTCTTTATAAATTTCCCTTGTCTGTACATTTTATGCAAATGGAATCATATAGTATGTGGGACTTTATTGTAACTGGCTTTTTTTGCTAGAGAACTAGATGTTGAATTTGATCAAACATCTTTTTAGGAAATATTAGAGGAATATCCTACTTTTTAATTTGGACACTTCATATGGGTTTGTCTGTCTTGCATCACAATGATGAAGTCTTTCTATTAAAATGGACCAACCAGTTGTGATCCTAAGGGAAGGTGAGGGAAGGGCCCCTTCAGATCAGATATCTGCCCCGGACCCAATCTCCAGTTGAGGGTGGAATCAGACAAGAACATGGCAGCCCTCACTGGGAATGCATGGTTAAACAAAGAAAAGTCCTTGAAAATGAGGCGAGACAGAATCGAAGATGGCTTCTTTGAGGGTCCTCTCCCATATTTTCTGAATCATGAGTTAACGTTGTGCCCAAAACATTGCTGTGGTATACTGGGAAAGAGACTGAAATAGAAGTCAGAAGGCCTAGGTTTTTGCTTTGATTTTGCAGTTTGACTTCAAGGAAGGTAGTCATATCTCCGAAACTCAATTTCTTCTTAGTGAAAATCTAGTACCCAGCATGGCTGTTGGTGTATTTGAAAGATTTACACAAACATGAGACATATGTGTATTCATTGTCTGTCTTCTCACTCTCACTCTTGGTATCCTGCAAGACTGCACCATAGGCCCCTGCTTCCTGGATCTGTTTCAGGTTTAACTGGTTAAGTGCAGCATTCATCCCTCTACTTCATGCTGCCCTTGGGGTGTCTGTTTATAAGGCCCGTGGTCAGTGGCCTCCAGGGTTCCCAGAGGTTTCCCCAGACTGCATCCATCTACCACTTCCAAGAACACTGAAAACCTTGGACCACTGCCCTTTACTCCCCACCCCCACCTCACTCCCACTTTAGGTCTCCACTCACCCACTCAGTCCCAGCAAAGATGGTTTGCTTGTTAGTTACATTAGTCCCCTCAGAGGTCTGTCATAGCCAAGCTCATTCTTAGTCACATTCTAAGCTGCAGAACCTGTGAGTTCAAGAGGGGTACAGCTTCTGCTCGCTGGGGCTAAGCTCTGAGGCTGACATGTAACATAGCCACCATGAGTGGGACACCTGATATGCGGGTGGCAAGTAGCCTGACACCAGGACTGTGGGGCCCTGGCTTGTCTTTCAGCTTCATTTACACACACACAAACACACACTCAGATACAAACGCACCTTTCTTTGTACTTTCACATTCAGATGATTCATAATCAGAATATTCTTCTTTAAAGGAGACCAAGGCACTTGGAGAAGAGAACATTCTACATGCTGGCATTTAGAATTATCTGTCAGAACTGGAAAGAACCATGCACACAATCCAGTCTAAACACCTCCCTACCCACCCACCATCCCACTCCCCATTAATGGAAAAGACTGAAGCCCACTGAGGTGACGTAATTGTCTAAGATCACACAGCAAGTGAGAAAAAACAAAGATCATTTGTTTATTCAATAAAACTTTATTGATTCATATTTATCAGGCACTGCTCTAGGAGAGAATATAGGCTTATTCTACACAAAGTCCCTGGCCTCATGAAGCTTATATTTGTCGTATTGCCATGGAAACAATATACAAAGTAATGTCAGATGGTGATAAGTACCATGAAGAAATCTAGAATATGAGGATAGAGAATGGAGGTGGGAAAGTGCCACATTTGATAAGAAAGTCAGGAGTGATTTCTCTAAAAAGTGAATGAAATAGGGGACAAGACATACGTGAGAGAAGAGCATTCCAGATAGAACAAAAGTGCAAAGGCCCTGGTTTAGTAAAGAGGCCAGTAATCTGCCATCTAGAGCTCCTTCATCAAACCACACTGCCTCTGAATCATCAGGGGTGTCCTAAGAGTCTTCATACCACATAACGTGTCCAGGTTTGAGGATTGCTATATAAACCCAGAGTCACCATGCTGCCCAGGTTAAAACGGAACTTGTGTCCCCCATGTATATGACAGTGACCCAGTACCTCCATGTGGCATAATAGCAACCGCTCTGAGGTGGGAATCAGGAGACTGGTTCTTCTATTGAGCGAGTGATCTAGGGCAAGCCCTCTTGGGAGATCAGATTGTTGTTTTTAAAATTTTAATTAAGGTTTAATGTTTAGTTTTAAAATGAGTGAGTATGCAGTTTTTTCATGTATCCTGACCTTGTTGTTGTGGTGGTGGTGGTTGTTATAATACAGAGATAACACACAAATCTTAAATGCACAGCTTGATGAATTTTTATGCATGTATATATCGGAGACTCTATCACTCATATCAAGATGTAGAGCATTCCAGTGTCTCTGAAGTTTCTTTTATTATGTGCCTTCCCCGACACCCCTCCACCTCTAATGCACCACCCCCACCCTCCCACATGCAGAGTCTAGATAGGAATCTAGACAAGAAATCAGGCAGTCACAATATGGTGCGAAGTAGAGAGCAAAATGAAGCACAAAGCAGGTTCACTCTACCTGGCCTCTGTCGGGGAGGTGGCCTTGTGGGGATGTCAAAGACAACTTTTTGGAGCAAAGAAACTCCAATCTGTAACCTAGGGATGAGTAGAGGTATCCTGGGAGAATGTGTGTATGTAAGTTGGGCATCAAGGAGGTAGGCATAGAACAGTATTTTTGGCAGAGGGAACAGCACATTTAAAACCCCCAAAGTAAAAATGAGCCTGGGATAAAAGACTGATATATGTCAAAATGTTGTTATTCAGTCGCTAAGTCATGTCTGACTTTTTGCAGCCTCCCTGGACTGTAGCCCGCCAGGCTCCTCTGTCCATGGGATTTCCCAGGCCAAGAATACTGGAATGGGTTGCCATTTCCTTCTCCAGGGGATCTTTTCGACCCAGAGATCTAACCTGCATCTCCTGCATTGGCAGGTGGATTCTTTATTGATGAACCACCAGGGAAGCCCTATATGTCAAGATACTTATTTATATAATCAGAACAAGGTGTGCAAGCACACAGTTGAATGCACAGAACGCACATCTGTTATCAAGAGCAGCCCATCAGATCAGAAGAGGTGGGAGAGTGATTTAGTACCACACCATTTCATGGAGAACAATTTATTTTTGTGCTCTGGACTGTTGAAAGACAGATAGCGACTATGAGCAAAAGAGGCTCAAAGGTGAATGATTTTTCTTTTGCTTCTTTCTCTTCCTTTCCAGCCCAGTTCAGCCAAGGAGCTACCTCACAGAGATGAATTAGAAATAATGCACGCAAACCTGGTCATAGCAGAACATGAAGGCCGGTAGCTAGTGTTACGAGGAGGTTCAGAGAGAGAACAGGGTTGCTCTTCTTCCTGCATCTTGAGCTCCACGTTGCTCTCAGTTCCACCTCTCCTGGAGGGCTGGCAGCAGTCATGCCCTCTCCCTGCAGGGGAGACCCCACCTCTTTCTTCCTGGGTGACTAAGTGGTCTTCAGTAGGTCAGTGGCTAAGATTTTAAATCCATAGAATTTGTACATTTCCCAAATGTATACACAGGGACATCTACAGCTCAGTTCACATGGGCTGGGCTTCCCCCTCATGCTCTCTCTTCTAGTTTGACAGGCAGGGACCCCATCCTCTGACTGTCTTTGAGGGCCCAAGGTTTTATCTTCTGTAAATAGTTGCTAAAAAGAAGAACATGTGTACACGTACATATGCACACACACACACACGCATACAGGTATATTGGTCTTGAGACATAGCTTTTGAGGGCATCTCCAACTTCTGGGGAACTTTTACTAAATATAGTATGTATGGACCTTACCAAAACCTTATAAATCAGTATCTTCACAACTGGGGGCTTAGAAATTATATATATAGATACACACATATATATAAAATTATTTTTTTCTTATTGAAGTATAATTAACTTATATTAGTTTCAAGCGTACAGCAGAGATTCAATATTTTTATACATTATAAAATGATCACCACGGTCAGTCTGGCTATCATCTGTCACCATACAAAGTTATCACAACATTATTGACTCTATTCCCCGTGCGGTATACTATGTCCCTGTGACTTATTTATTTTCTAACCTCTTAATCTCCTCACCTATTCAGAGGTGGTTGCCAGAGGGGATGGGGGTGTGTGGGATGAGTGGAATAGATGAAGAAGTTGTATATATTTTTAAGCTCCCTTGGTGATCTGACAAGCACTTCAGACCAAGAGCCCCTTAGTGGAGGGTGAGAACTCTGCTCACACCAGGCAAGGACAGCCTCTCTTGTTATCCTCCAGGTTTTTCCTAAAACATCTTCTAGGCTTCACATTTGGCATAAGTAAAAGATTTGTTCAGGAGATTTCTTCAAAAGTGCTCAAAGGTGAGTTACAGCTTTAATGTCTACAGAAACTTGAACCAGGAAGCTCTGAGATTATAAGGTTTCGCAACACACACACACACGCGAATAGTCACATACTCTCTCATAAACACATGCTTATAAAACACAGTTTATTACATATATTTGTGTAGCTTACTTCTTCTAGAAAATTATAAGCCACAAATAATTTTTAGAGCAATTGACTTGAATTGTATTTTTTGAGATTTGCATTATAAGAAACTCTTCAGGATTTAATTTCAAAGAGAAAAGTATGGCTGCACCCCTTCTGTTTAATAGATAAGTCTGTCTTGGGGCCAGTGGCATTAGAAATCCTTAACAACCACCCTGAACCATTATTTCAGAAAAACAAGAGTACCTGGTTTGCCGAGCTATGCTCAAGTTGCTTTCTTTTCTTCCATTTTTTTGTTCTCTCTCTCTCTTAATTAGAAAAAAAAATCCACAGCTCTTTCTTTGCAAAATGAATTTTATAGTGCGAGTTGCCACTCAATTTCCTGGACACAATCCTTGTTCAAAATGGTACCTCAGGGAAAAACATGTTTTTCACCAGGGAAAAACGTGAGGCCTTAAAGTTTAGAATGAAGCATTTTTCATTTTGTCATTTTATTCTAGGTCTGAAAGTTTAACTATTCCGCACCTTAGTTCACCTGCTTTTCTTGCTCTCTGCTCTCATGCTGATCACCTGAGAAATCATGGTGGTTAGAATGGCTGAATTTCAAAATCGCAGGCCTTGGAAGCAACAGAGGCAAGAGAAGTTTGGAGCTGCTCAAGATCACTGAGTGGAGGAGAGACTGGAACCTGGGATGTCTGGCTCCTAATTTGGGCCCCTTTCCAGTAGAAGCCAGTGGTTTCAGTCTTTCCTGTGCATAAAAGTCACCTGGGCAGCAATGCCTGGCTGGGGCCCAGCAAAACCTCTCCCTCCAACATACTTACATCTAAGTTTGTATTCAAGCCAAGTCCCTTCCAACTATTAAGGCACTTCTAGTCCCCTCCCATATGAAAACGCCCATGTAGAGATTCTTGAGTCTGACTACTACCATGGTTATCAATTCATGTTTTAAAAAGTCTGTTAACATGCAATTTGCCACTTCTTTCCAGATTGTCAGGTTCTGTGAGTGTAAAGGAAGCCCATGAACCTGCATTTCAACCTACCTTTCAAGTGGTTCTGTAGTCCATGAACCAAACTTAGCAAAGCTGCTCCAGAGACACCAAATTTAAGGAGGACTTCTGGATTCCACTCTGCCTTCTTCAGAGAAGCTTTTCTCCTCGTAAAATGTGAGTACTGGAGGCAGGTTGCCAGGGAACACGTTTCTCCTAGCACTCTCATTAGGTGACAGTTTGGGACTTCTGAGGAACGGTGGGAAGCTCTGAGAAGTTTGTCTAAAGGTGCCCAGTGTAGCCTGAGTGAAAGAATTTGAATTTCTGGGCAGAAAAGGCTTTGAGTGTGGGAAGTGGAAAATGAGGTATGCGGAAGGGAGGAGCTGATGTAAATTTCTCCTTGCAATTTGGCTTTGATATTGAGGAAAGCTGGCAGCTGGGTTCCACCCAACAATATACTACAACCACTGTTTCCTTGCATTTTCACCCGCGTTAACGAAATGCCTGGTCACATTTTCCACGTGTTTGTCTTTAATTATTTTTAATATGTCTTTGTAAGGACTTTATTAAGAGATAATGATAGATTCACCTGTAATATTTATTGAGATACAGTTCCCTCATTCAGTGTTCGATTCATTGGTTTTTAGTATATTCCCAAGGTTGTGCAATCATCACCAAAATAGACTTCAAAAGATTTTTTCACTTCAAAAAGTCACCTGACCTTTTAGCTATAAACCACCATTCAATCTTCTAGCTACTCCCCCTGTTCCAATTCCTAAGCAATCATTAATCTACTTTCTGTCTCTATGGATTTGTCTACTGTCGAGTTTTCATATGAATGGAATCACATAATATATGATCTTGTGGGACTATCTTCTTTCACTTAGCATGATGTTTTCCAGGTTCGTTCACGATGTAGCATGAGCCAGTACTTCACCCCTTTATATTGTTGAAAATGTCCCATTGTATGGCTCGCCTGCATTTTGTTTATCTATTCACCCATAATACCACATTTCATTTATCCATTCACCCACACTTGGGCTGCTTCTGCCTTTTGGGCTATTGTGAATAATGCTATTTGTATATAAGCTTTTATGTGGACATATGTTTTACTTCTCTTGGGTATATACCGAGGAATGGAATTATTGGGTCAAATGATAATTCTTTAACACTTGAGGAATTGCCTGTTTTCCAAAATCCTCACTTAATTTTTTTTAAGCCGACATGAAGTCAGTGACTCTGAATCATCCTATAAGAATTTAATAACATACAACTCAGCCTGATCAGGTATAACTTAGGACTTTTACTGTAATCAATTGTTTGGGGGGGCGGTGCAAAGAATCAGTCTTGAGTTATAAAACCCAAAGCTCAAATACCCCAAAGTGCTATTTGGCATAATATTGAAAGTTGGGACAAAGTTTCGTGGATTTGGGTTGATGGAAAAGAATCTCACAGCTATAAATATGGCCAATAACAGCAACATAAAAGAAATTTTCTGTGCAACAACTCTTAATTAGCAGCTTAGGAAAAGGTTTAGTGGCCTGAAAAAATATGCGAAGCCATTGGATAAAATTGTCTACGGATTTTAGTTACCTTTGCTGTCATCTGTTTCTATATAGGGAAACAGACAAAAATTTAAGGGTAAAGTACACAGAAAGATTTGAAAATATTTAAATATAAAAAACAGAGCACTGCACAAACTACAGCTCCATGAATTTTCTCAGAATGAGTCTCACCCATGGAACTGGCATCCACACCAAGATACAGACCGTTACCAGCTCTCCCTTTCCAGCCAGTAAACATCCAAAGGAAAGGAGGATATCTGATTTCTGGCACCAACCTACACAGACCCAAAGAATACATTTTTGACAGTACGTTTCCGGTGTCAGAGACTGACCAGCGGAATAAACTTATTAGCTGACAGAGTTTCTCAAGACTCAATTAGGCTTTTTTACATTACACAGTATAGTAGAATGTTAAAAACTGAATACCTTTAAGCTTGTGCATTAATTAAAATGTATAATCTGGCACATGAGAAACTTTCAATTTAACATTACTTGCAATTTAAGAATAACTACCGTTAAGATGTTTTAAAGTGCATGAAATCACATACTTCAAACGTTTATTTTAAAAGACAACTCCTTTTTCTTCCCAGGGTTTGAAGTTTATTTCCAAGAGGAGTTTGTAAAAGAACTCCTTGAGACTATGAATTACAGGTGCTTTAATAATTCAAAAAGTGTACATGTAAACACACATGCACATTGGCAGTGCATTACATTGTGAGTTGCAGTAAGTAATGAACAAAATAAATACAGCCTTTTTAAGCAGAGCATAAAAATGGATACACCTTTCCTTTGGTTTAGTGGGCAGGAGGATATAAAATAACCTCCCCTTACTTATTACTCACCTAATACTGAGACTTTCTGCAGTGACAGTGCTCTGGTTCTTAACCTGGAAAAATTCTATTATAATCATTTTATGTATAAGAACACTTTCAACACATAAGAATTCCTATCATTAGGAAATAAAATTTTACAAAGACAAATCATTTCTTTTTAAGTTCTAAATATATTTTATAAATTACCAAAAACAGATTAGAATTTTATGAGGCCATTTCTTTGAAAGTCTGGGATTCTATGTTCTACCAGATGATGCCTAATACAGCTCAGGAGTCAAGGTGAGACGGCCACAGAGTGTATGTAACCCTTGCCAACGTTCCAGGCCGTTGGTTCTCTCTCTGGATGCCGGACACTTCCAAGGAAACTTTGGCTTCCTGCCCACTCCTACGCTGGTGCCAGGAAAGCTCCCCTACCCCTCATTCCCCACCTCCCAACTTCCCAGGCGGAGGGGCTGCCGAGCAGTCAGCGCCGGGAAGCCCCACGCGAACGGTGACTTTGCTCTGCGTCGTCCTTTCCCGGAACCCTGAGGCTTAGACTTTTCCCAAGTCACCCACAGCTCTCTTCCTGTCATCCTTCCTCTAGGCGGGGGAAAAGTTTAAAGCCGGGCTCCCTTCGTATGAAAGGTCGCAAGAGTCGCGCGCGGCTGGACCGGAAAGGGGCGAGGGTCCCCAGCGCTCCTGCGGCGCTCCTGTCGCGCCCCAGCTTGGCGGCTGTCGGTACCTCCGCGCCCAGGCCGCAGTTCCCTCCTAGCCTGAGGGAACCTGTTTTAAGATGGGGGCACCTCTTCTGGAGCCCCGGGAGAGAGCGCTGGTTTGGCGGGGCCCCAAAGGGTGCAGGCGCTGCGCGGCGGGACCTCAGGGCGTGCGTGGTGCTGGGGGCGGGGTGTGGGAGTGGGGCGCGCCCGGGGGGCCGGAGGCCGGCCCGCCGGCTGGCAGGTGGGTGCGGCCGGCGGGAGCCGGGGCGGCGGCGGCGGTGGCTGCTGCGGCAGCAAGTGGTTGGGCCGTGCGCATTTTCTTCCCGCCCCCTCGGCGGCTGAGCCCGCCCGCGTGCTCAGAGCGCGGCGCCGGCGGCTCAGCTCCGCGCCCTCTCCCCGCTGCCAAGGGCCGCTCCTTGCCCGCTTGTCCATGTCCCTGCCTGTGGTGCTCCCGGGCTCCTGCTGCCCGGTGGCCGGGCTCTCCGGCGGGCCGCAGGCCGGGGGCCCGGGCGCCGCGGCCGCCGCCGCCCAGGAGCCGCCGCTGCCCCCACTGCGGCCGCGCTGGCCCCGGGCTGCGCTGCAGCCCCCGGCGCGGCCTCGCTGCGGGGCCACCGCCGCCGGGGTGCTGGCCGCGCCGCCCGCACTCTCTTCCCGCCGGGCCGCCGCCGCGGCCGGGGCTCCGGGCTCCGCGCTGCTGCCCGCTCGCCTGCTGTTGTCGCTCGGTCTGCTGCAGCTGATCCTGGGCTGCTGCATGGTGGCACTCAGCTTTGGGGCACTGTCGCTGAGCAGCTCCCCGCAGGTGAAGAACTCGTGCCCGTTCTGGGCCGGCTCCTCGGTGAGTGCCGCGCGCGCGCCCCGCTCACCGCGGGAGCAGGGATCTTGGGCCGGTTCCCTCCATTGCCTCGTGATTGATCGTCCCAGGGCTGCACTTGGGGAGGAGAACCTCTCAGACCGGTCGAAGTTTTTGGGCCGTTGAGACTGAAAACAAACAAAAAAGGACGGAAAGAGAGTGGAGTTCCATGGTGAATTGGGTTGCACCTGGACGGTGTCTATTCCACGTAGGCTAAAGGGTTTTGTTATTCCTGTCAAACTAATAGGATAAACTTGATTTCCAGCCCTTGGCGAGATGGGAAGGATGGGGATCGGTGGCAAAAGGAAAAAAAAAAAATGCGGGAAGAAAATGAGTAAACTTCTTTCAGCCATTGAGTGTTTACTTCGCTAACAGCGTCCGCACCGGGAGGGCAAGGCTCTCGATCTATTTTTTCACCAGTTTATCAGCAGTGCCAGGCACACAGTAGGGGTATTTGTGGGATGGATGAAGTGACAGGTTGGGGCACGTCACTTATTTTATTCTGCACTGAAGCAAACGTAAACATGAAGTGTTTGGTGTAAAGTAACTCCACTGTGTTTGGGGACGAGCTCAAGAGGTAATAACAGTGTGTTAACTCGCCGTGTCCTTAAAGGAGGGCCCTCGGCCCGCACTGGGTTCCTGGAGCCACACAAACTGCTAGGCAGAATTTAATTCTTGAGAACAGGAAGCCATCATGTGAATGAGCTTGGAGATATCTACCCGGCTCTGCCACTGGCCCTACCGGACTGGCCCCTCCAGCAGAGAAGGCTGATGTGGGGCAAAAGTCTGCTGCCCTGGAGCATCCCTGCCTCCAAAAGAGTTCACAGCTTCCAAGGAAACCAGAGTCTTGAGGTTTGTTGGGGATTGAGAGACTTGGAAACAGGTCTTCGTGAAGTGATTGTGGAAGATGAATATGTAAAGCAAACAGTCTTTCTCTAAATTAAATCTAAAAGCCTGGTAATGCCTATAGTTCTTACGGAGATCTGTAATGAATGTAGGATACCTAAAAACACTGGGTGGTCCTTGCAAGTCCACACAAACCCACTTTCAAGACCAGTTTTAAGAATATGGTGGTGGTTGTTGCTCACTCCTGTCCGACTCTTTGCAACCCCATGGACTATAGCCCACCAGGTTCCTCTGTCCTTGGGTTTTCCTAAGCAAGAATACTGGAGTGGGTTGCCATTTCCTCCTCCAGGGGATATTCCTCACCCAAGAATCCAATCAGGGTCTCCTGCATTCTCCTGCATTAGCAGGTGGATTCTTTACCAAGGAGCCACATGGGAACCAAAGAATTTTAAGATCATAGGGAGAACAAATTGAACCCAAAGTAACTGAATAAGAGCTGTAAGAACATTAGGTATGTAGAGCCTGGCTTGGTTTTTATACTTAAACTGACGCCAGTTTGTTCTTATTTTGATGCTGGATAATCTTGTGGTATGGTCTGTGCTGTGGTGGGTGGAATTCACAATCTGTGCAACATATAAAAGAAATCCCGGCTTCTAGCCCTGCCCTTGGGCTCTCCCACAGGCTTCTGGGAGTTCTTTAAAACTTCACGAGGAGATATTCTCAACAGGGTAGGTAGGGGTTGGCTCTGTCTTGCTCCTTAGTCCACTTTAGTCAGACTAAATTCAGCCAAATGATGGGTGCATTTAATTTCTCTAAATACCCTGGGCCAGAAGTGACTCTTGCATACATTTTAGGGATTTGCTCTTTGTAAAATCATAATCTCTTGTCTTGTCAAAGATAACTAGTTTAGGATTATTGAAAACTATTTTTTCTCTCCTAAAATTAACCCCCTAAATCAGTGTACCATTGTGAATTATATCAGAGGTAAATGCATTTTAGATGTCAGTTGAGCCATGGTTAGATTTGATGAACTAACCACCCCAGTATTCTTGCCTGGAGAATATCATGGACAAAGGAACCTGGTGGGCTACAGTCCATAGGGTTACAAAGAGTCGGACACGACTGAAGCAACTTAGCACACACGCACGCATCAAATGATAAAGGGTACTAGTTTGGGCCTGCTGGCTGGGCATGTTCTTGTCCCCAGGACCCAGCAAACCAGAGCAGGAGAAGAATCAGTGATTTAGAACTAAGTCTCTTCTATAGGGTCCTTTTTCTACCCTGTGCCCCTCAACTCTATATGAAATTTGCAACTATTATTTTTTGTGACCTGTTTCTGAGGTTGTCTTCAGAATTTGCAGTGACAATAGAACCGACAGATACTGCATGTCCAGAACAACGGAATAGGATTTGAGAATGGCCTTAAGTCCCATAACTCTGTTGGAGATTTTAAATGTATTAAAAAACTGTACAGTGAATTTTCATATGCCACTACCCCAGTTGTTGCACACCGTTTTATCTGTACCTCTTCCTGGTTCTGTTGCTGGCTCTGTGTGTCCTCCTCTTCCCCCTGTACTGGGTGGCTTGTGGGATCTTAGCTTCCCAACCAGAGATTGAACCCAGGTCCTTGGTAGAAAGTGTGGAGTCCTAACCACTGGACCACCAGGGAGTTCCCTCTGTGTTCTGTTAACTCCAGAAGGATGGGCTTTCCAAGCAGGTAGGTATCAGTTTTAGCATGCTCTCCAGTCTGTCAGATTCACTTCCCATGTTACTGTGGAACAAACCTCAGACATCACATCATTTTATCTGTATTTCAATACATCTGTATTTTTAAAAAGGAAATCTAAATGGACTAGAGAGATAGCATAGAAGTGACCAGGAAGTCTTAAGAACCTCACTCCACTTTACCATTTTATTGTGAAAATTTTAAAGTTCAGCACATGTCGAAAGAATAGTATGATGGTTACCCTCCACCAGTGACCCGTTACCCAGCTCTAGCAGTTAGCACTTGCACGGCCACTGCATGCTCAGACGCATGCTCCCTCTGTAACACCCACTGGATTATTTTAAGGCAAGTCTCCATCATTGTAATTCCAACATTAACTGCTTCACAATGTATTTCTAAAAGAAAGAGACTTAATAGTTAAAGGGGAGGGGCTTGATGGCACATTGTAACTAATTTTATTACAGCTAAAGTTTTTTTCTGAAAACTTAAAAAAATTATGACTTGAAGGCTGCAGAATTTTTTTTAATGAACACTTTTGTTGAGATATAATTCACATTCCATTTAAGTCTACTTAAATCACCCATTTAAAGTGTGCGATTCAATGACTTTTATTAAATGACAGTTTTGTAACCACCCCCACTATCAATTTTAGAAAATTTTCATCACTTCCCAAAAGAAACCCTGTACCCATTAGCAGTCACACCCCATTTCTCCCTTAACTCCCTTATCAGCAAGCAACTACTTACTTTCTGTCTGTGGATTTGTTATTCTGCACCTTTCATATAATTGGAGTCAGTTGTGTCTGGCTTCTTTCACTTGGTGTAACATTTTCAAGGTTCATCCATGTTGTGGCATGTATCAGTACTTCATTCCTGTTTATAACCAAATGAGAATCCATTGTATGGCTATAAGGTTTTATTTATCACTCAGAATTTTGACTGGCTTATGAAAGTAGGTAGTTGAGTGGCAGTGCCAACTTAAATCTAAGGTTACTTCAAACCCACGTAAGAACACAGTAGAAAGATATCCTCATATTTCAAGTGTTGAATAACCATTATATGCCTGAGTCTGCTATAGCAACTAAATCAGCAAATCTTTTGGCTTGAATACAAGTTTTGCTCATATATCTGATACAAAATTAAGAGACAAATCTATTCATCCGAGGCTTCTCTGGTGGCCTTCCTGCTGGCTCGGATGGTGAAGAATCTGCCTGCAATGCAGGAGACCTGGGTTCAATCCCTGGGTCAGGAAGATGCCCTGGAGAAGGAAAAGGCAACCTATTCCACTATTATTGTCTGGAAAATCCCATGGACAGAGGAACCCGGCAGTCTGTGTCCCATGGGATTGCAAAGAGTTGGACATGATCAAGAGAGGGAGTAAACAACAACAGCAACAGATTCATTTGAAAGGACCATTTTGTTAAACACACTACAGTTCAAGAATATTTTTCCATGTGTACTCCTGTAGCTAGACTCACCTTGAGCCTGAGATTTGGAGGCTTCCTTCACTTGTCTGAACCTTGAAGGCATATTTTACCTGTTGTAATATATATTTGAGAATTAGCAAGTCCTATAAAGACTCTTCAATTTAAGTCTGAATTTGGAAATAAGGAGTTCATGATCTGAGCCACAGTCAGCTCCTGGTCTTAGCTCCATCCCTTCATTCTTTCTGGAGTTATTTCCCCACTGATCTCCAGTAGCATATTGGGCACCCACTGACCTGGGGAGTTCCTCTTTCAGTATCCTATCATTTTGCCTTTTCATACTGTTCATGGGGTTCTCAAGGCAAGAATACTGAAGTGATTTGCCATTCCCTTCTCCAGTGGACCACATTCTGTCAGACCTCTCCACCATGACCCGCCCATCTTGGGTTACCCCACGGGCATGACCAACTTAGACAGCATATTAAAAAGCAGAGACATTGCTTTGCCAACAAAGGTCCATCTAGTCAAGGCTAGGTTTTTTCCAGTGGTCATGTATGAATGTGAGAATTGGACTGTGAAGAAAGCTGAGCACCAAAGAATTGATGCTTTTGAACTGTGGTGTTGGAGAAGACTCTTGAAAGTCGCTTGGACTGCAAGAAGATCCAACCAGTCCATTCTGAAGGAGATCAGCCCTGGGATTTCTTTGGAAGGAATGATGCTAAAGCTGAAACTCCAGTACTTTGGCCACCTCATGCGAAGTGTTGACTCATTGGAAAAGACTCTGATGCTGGAAGGGATTAGGGGCAGGGGGAGAAGGGGACGACAGAGGATGAGATGGCTGGATGGCATCACTGACTCGATGGACATGAGTTTGGGTGAACTCCAGGAGTTGGTGATGGACAGGGAGGCCTGACGTGCTGCGATTCATGGGGTCGCAAAGAGTCGGACATGACTGAGCGACTGAACTGAACTGAATGACATGTATGATCCTTGGGAGATATTTCAGGCAAGTGGTGGAGAATTAGTTACTATTTTTTGTTCTTCTCTGAGGACCCTAATGGCATTTATCATCATTCATGTCTCTGTGTTGAAGTCACTGACCTGAACTCATGGTCATCCCTCCCTTGATTCTGTGATTCTTTGGCAAGATTCGAGTTCCTTATAAAGACACAGACATTGGTGAACCTTAAGGTTAATTTTTAAAAAGTTTTACAGTGACAAAATGTAAAAAATGAATGGCTCAAAGGGGAAACTAACACAAAAATTCTAAAATCTCTACCAGTCAAACAATAGTAAATACATTTTTTCTATCACGGTCATCAAGTACTACTTTAATATTGCAGCAGTTTTTTAAAGTATAACCTTTGAGATGAATTTCATTTTCTTTGGTTCTTTATTTTGCACAACAGCATAGTCATAAATTCTTGAGCAAATGTTCAGCCTCTCAGCCTCAGTTACTCATCTATAAAAACGAGTGAGATGATTCTTGCCTCAGAGTTGATTTTGTTAAAGTATAATTAGAGAACATTTAGGAAAATACTCTGTTGCTGAGCAGTAGCACCAGGCCTGGTACATACTAGAACTTCTGTCAATGTTTTTTAAAGCATAAGGACAATATTTAATTGAGGTAAGGTGAACAGACTGGTTAGTTTTTGTGTTTTGTTCTGTGGGATATTGTAACCAACAAGCATACACAAGAAATACCCAGTTGTCCAGTTTGTCAGATCTTTTACTGAGTTCCCCTGGGCAGATAAAGAATGATACAGGCATATATACCTTAAAAAAAAATTCCCAATGTAAAAGCTATAGGGCAAGATAGGTTATTAAGAGGTGTGAATATTGTGTGTTTTTTTACAAGGTAAATACGGGTTGTCTATAACATGACTCTTTTTAACTCTGGATTTAGATACAGCAACTTTTGATGAACAATTCAGAATTCAGAACATTTTTGCACTACAACATATTATTGGATTCCTGGAGCAGGAAATGGCAACCCACTCCAGTATTCTTGCCAGGTAATTCCGTGGACAGAAGAGCCTGGTGAGCTACAGTCTGTGGGGTTGTAAAGACACGACTGAGTACGCATGTGTTAATGGATTAACACAGAAGAATAGGGTAGTAGAATTATTAATATATGCTTTTGACTTTAATGATTTGATTTTTAAGCTGTAAAGTTCAGGCACATTCACAATATATGGTGGGTAACAATGATTCTTGCCTGGAGTATCTCAATATCCTTCTTTGCAATATTAGAAAAAAAGAAAGGCCTCTGCTTTTTCCTATAAGCTACAAGGAATGGGTTTCAAGTGAGTAAAACCAAAATTGTAATAAATCTTATTATAATAATATAGAGATAATTTGATATTAGAAAATAGGTTCTTACCTATTTATTCAGAGCATATTGTATCTTGCACTAGGCAGAAAGAATGCTAATGGAGTTGCTGTTTACTGTTGCTGTACTCTTTTAAGAAGCACAGGAGTGAAAGTGTGTTTAGGCTTACACAGTCATCTTTGAGCAAGTTGATCTCCTGTTTTTGACCTTCATTCATTCATTCATTCTTTATCCACTCATTCACTCATTGACTCCTACCATAACTAACTGAGTGCCCCAAGGAGCCTTTAGTGACACTTGAGTGAATATTCAGAGATCCAAGTCCTCATGAGATTGCAAATGAGTGTAAAACACAATTGAACAAATAGTAGCATTATGGTGTAATGAAAGGCCAGTGTTAGGGCCCTTCGTGAGTCCCTTGTGATGCAGGTCCAGCTGCTGCTGCCCCTGAGGAGAGTGGAGGCATTGAATACACCACGCTTTCCTTTTCACATCCCCATCCCCTCTCCCCAGTCATGAATTCCACACCTCTCCCCAAAATGTGAACCTCCATTTCTTAAGTTTTGAGCTCTTAAAGGATTCAACCCCCGGCTGCAATATGAATTCCACACCTTTCCCCAAAATGTGAACCTCCATTTCTTAAGTCTTGAGCTCTTAAAGGATTCATCCCGGCTGCGACACTTTTGTTCAACATTCCAGGGCTTCTACCTGTGCAGTCCTACTTCCTCTGCTTCCCCTTCTCCCTCTCATCAGTCACAGAGTTCCTCTAGTGTGTCAAGGCTTACTTAAGCTTAAAGACAGAGAAGGCAATGGCACCCCACCCCAGTACTCTTGCCTGGAAAATCCCATGGAAAGAGGAGCCTGGTGGGCTGCAGTCCATGGGGTCGCTGAGGGTCAGACACGACTGAGCGACTTCACTTTCACTTTTCACTTTCATGCATTGGAGAAGGAAATGGCAACCCACTCCAGTGTTCTTGCCTGGAGAATCCCGGGGACGGCAGAGCCTGGTGGGCTGCTGTCTATGGGGTCGCACAGAGTCGGACACGACTGAAGTGACTTAGCAGCAAGCTTAAAGAAAGGGATAAACTGAGTAGAAGCTGGTGTGAGACTTTGTTGCAGGGTTCAGGACTGAACAACTCCCCACCTACGACTGGAATATAGTTTCTTGAAGCATCCATAAAAAGTGTTGTTTGCAAAAATCCTCCTAAAATTTAAAGTAGGTGTGTGCTAAGTCTGCAGAACAATTCAAATGGAAATGATTATCTTTAAGTATTTTGTCTTCCGACTCATGAATGTGGTATAGGTCTTGATTTATTTGGATCTTTATTTAATATTGTTCAATAAGGTTTTATTTCTTCCTACTGAGGTCTTACGTTTCTTTGTCATATATATTTTGAGACTATTGATATTTCTTATTTGTCAAATACATTTTGTACTTTTTTAACAATTATGTTTTAAATTTAGTTTGCTTATACATGCTAAGTTCTCCCTAAAAGGAAAAAAGAAAGAAAGCTTAGTTCTTTTGTCCCAGAGACCCTTCATTTGAAATTGTATCTGTCACAATCTATCAAAATATTTTATTTATTCATGTATTTATTTATACACATATGCTCCTTACAACTTTAGCAATACTACTCCTGGGACTTTAGTCAACCAGAAATGAAAAGCACTTGTTTGTAAGGATATATGTCCATGATGTTTATTGCAACATTGTTAGTGAGGGTAATAAATTGAAAAAAGAGTGAATACCATGAATATGCAGATGATTGAATATATTAGGTGCTAGCTATCAAAGGAATATTATGTAGCCATTAAATGAAAATGAATGAGCGCTAGTCTGGTAAGCATGAAGTGATTTCCAGTGAAGTAGTTGTTGAGAGATAAAAAGAAAAGGAAGAGGAGTGTCTTTTATGATTTTTTGGTAAGAATCACACCCCTGTGCATGTGTGTGTATACTTAAAGTCCATGTAAGGAACCTGAACCACAAGCCCTCATCGATTTCAAGTTCCAGGTTGTAAGCAGAAGCAGCCCGGGCCCTCTAGACCAGCAGTCCCCAACAATTTGGGCACCAGGAAATGGTTCTGTGGAAGATAGTTTTTCCCATGAATGGGGAGGCGTTGATTTCAGAATGACTGATCCTCTTTACGTTTATTATGCCACCCCTGATCTAACAGGAGGCAGAGCTCTGGTGGTAATGCAAGCAGTGGGGAGAAGCTGTAAATACAGATGAAGCTTCATTCACTGGTCCGCCGCTTACCTCCTGCCGTGTGTCCCGGTTCCTAACAGGCCACAGACAAGTACTCACCCAGGGGTTGGGGACCCCTGGTCTAGATTAGCCCCACCAAGTATGTTTCCTGGAAGAAATCATTTAAAGGAAGGAAATATCCTATTGAATTTAAGATAGTGAAAGTATATAGTGCACAAAACAGACTGCGATGGTATGTTTGAACATAGATATATACAAAGAAGCGGTCCCCTGTCTGCCTATATGTATTTCTCATCCTTGATATAAGTGGGTAGACTTGTCCTCTGCTGGTTTGTTGTGAAATGATTGCCCTCAGTCAATAAATAGAGAATTGAGAGTATTGCAAGCAGGCCTATGAGCTTTGGATTTCAAGTAGCACTGTAATCCTTAGAGTTAAATAAGAAGTTCTTGTGAAATAGTGCCTTTGAGTGATTTTGGTAAAAAGTGAATTTGAAAGAAAATCCTCATAACTGCCTTCAGGAGACTGACTTTACTGCATACACAAAGATAAATGTGTTCTGATGGCATCAGAATGTCCCTGGGCCGAATAATTACTTTGCTCATCCTTTCTGACCTGCTTATGAACTGTGTTATTCAAAGGGCTGATGGTGGCTTCCACATTACGTTTGGCCAAATCCTGGTTCTTCTTTACTGAGGATGTTTAGGTTGTTTACTGACATATCATTCTGCAACATGAGATATTTCTCACTGTACTCCCTCCCCCTTTGTGGAATAAGTGTTCAAGACATTTTCAAATTGCCAATCATGTGACAAGTGCTGTGCTAGGAGCTAGGGATTCAGAGAGACAAGACAGGAGTTCACAGTCAGTGGGCAAGACAAAAATGATACGATATTTTGGGGGGAGAAAAATTATGTGTAGAGGGCGTCTAGGAGGGTGGGGTGTTGAGATTAATAAGGCTTAACAGAGAAGGTGACTGTGAGTTGGGGCCTTGCAAAATGCATAGGAGTTCTCAGGCAGGAAAGTGGAGGGAAGTTGAGAGATTGCAGTGGCAAAGAGAAGCACCAAGTCCTAGAATGTCTAGAGCCTGGCCAGTCTGAGGAAAGACAAGTATGCCTGGGAGGAGAGTGTGTGGTGGGTGGACCAGGGATGTGTGGAAACCAGGCTTGAGAAGTAGGCAGGGGAAGATCCTGAAAGGCCTTGTTTACCATTTTGAGGAACTGACTTGCCCCATGAAGGATGGGGCTTCCCAGGTGGCATTTGTGGTAAAGAACCCATCTGCCAATGCAGGAGACTTAAGAGACATGGGTTCTATCCCTGAGTTGGGAAGATCCTTGGAGAAGGAAATGGCAACCTGCTCCAGTATTCTTGCCTGGAGAATCCCATGGACAGAGGAGCCTGGAGGCTGCAGTCCCTACGGTTGCAAAGAGTCAGAAACAACTGAAGCGACTTAGCACGCACGCATGTAGGATGGGTACCCACCTAACGAAGGGCGGGTTGTGGCCAGGCGTNCCTTGGAGAAGGAAATGGCAACCTGCTCCAGTATTCTTGCCTGGAGAATCCCATGGACAGAGGAGCCTGGAGGCTGCAGTCCCTACGGTTGCAAAGAGTCAGAAACAACTGAAGCGACTTAGCACGCACGCATGTAGGATGGGTACCCACCTAACGAAGGGCGGGTTGTGGCCAGGCGTTCCTCTTCTTTTTTAAACAAAAACGACTTTGATCTTTTTGCTTATGGCTGCGCTGGGTCTTGCTGCTGCACTTGGACTTTCTCTAGTTGTGGTGAACAGGGCCTATTCTCTGGTTGAGATGTGCAGGCTTCTCATTGTAGCGGCTTTTCTTACGGAGCGTGGGTCCCAGGTGAGCGGGCGTCTAGAGCACAGGCTCGGTAGTTGCGGGGCATGGGCTTAGTTGTTCCAGGGCGTGGGGGATCTTCCTGGACCAGGAACTGAACCCCTGTTCCCTGCACTGACGGGCAGATTCTTTACCCTTGAGCCGCCAGGGAAGCCCCAGATGTTCTTCTTATGAGGCTGACTTTGGCTACAGATTAGGTGCTACCGGGGGCCGGAAGCCTGGATGGGAAATGTTGATTCCTTCATTTATTAGAAGGTAGGCTACTTTCTGTTTATGTGTTCTTAACCTTAAGAAAAAACATACAGTCAGTGAAAACATTTTAGGACCATAGACATGAAAGATAGTCCAAGATGGTCTACCAGGTCGCATGTAATCAATAGGAATATTAAATGTTTGAGGTAGAAGCCTTTGAAATTTCATGTATTTTTAAAAATATATACTTTAGAGATTGGGTATTAGTGATTGGAACTTGTCTAGATTTCTGATACTGTTTATCCTTGTAGGTGATACTCTCTGGAATCATAGGATTAACAACATGGAAGCGACCTATGATACTCCTGGTATGTACTGATCTATAAATTTTTACCCTTTGTAAAATGTGCTATTTATGAAGCCTATAAAGACAAATTGTTGAAATGCTAAAGCTTTCTTGTTCCTTAAAAAAGTAAGTTAACAATGGACACTATTATCCAGATGTTCTCATAACAGTAAAGTGATATGATAATTTTGCTATACGTGTGTTTCAAATTCCAGGATTAGCTCTATTGTAAAGATATAACAAACACAAAGCAAAGCAAAACTAAATGGCTTACTCTGAACATTTTGAGCCTACACGGAAGTGGAGGGAATGATATAATGGACTCCCTGTACCAGTCATTCAACTTCAACAATTATCAACTCTTAGCCAGTCTTGAGGAGGTTCTCCACATTCTTTTTCTCTTTTAAAGGAAATCTCAGCTTCAATCATGAATACATTATTTTTTATTGTTATAATGTTTTGGTTGGATAATCTCAGAAATTCCTTGCTTAGATCCCCTATATTCTCTCTTTATCACATCTATTATATTTTATCACATATATTTTCATGGCAGTAGACTCTGCCCTCTTTTAAGGTATTGAGGTAAAACTCACATAGTATAAAATGAACCATTTTAAAGTGTACAGTTCATCTTTTGTTGTTGTTTTTTTTGCTGTGTCCTTTTGATCAGTAAATGTTATAAAAAATAGACAAATGTGCAGAGAGGCTAACGTACAAGGATGAGGTAGGGGATCTAGGAATTTGATACGAAGTATAATTAAAAATTATTTTGTCTATATAGCATCTCTTCTTATTTTTCTCCCATCCATTTCAAAATAGGGTTAAATGATTTTCTAAACTCATTCTGTAAATATGCTAATACAGCCAGACTGTCCTTCAGACTACTGTTTGCAAGGTGATGGGTAAGAAATATAAACTAGTTAAATTCTTACATACAAGGAGGAGAAGCACATTTTAAAATACAATGAGAATAATGGTACTGTGCTGATGGTCTTGAAAAACTAACCTGGAGAGTTTTCAGACCCCGAAGACAATGCAGGCAACATTTTATAACATTTCACACCTCTTTGCTAATATTTCCAGAAGGAACAAATTACTGATACAGTATTTTAATATATTAGACAGCAGGATAGGAGAAAAGGAGGCTTTGGATGAATCTTGTGGCATGAGCTATGTGTGCCTGGGGTTTGTTTTGCAACAGCTCTCTAGGTTACAGTCTTTGCAGAAAAATGTTTGATGGTGTTCAGTGTTTATGCTAGTATTTCACTATATGCATCATCTTTGCACTGTCCTTTTCCACTGGGTCATTATTGAAATGCTCAGTGACCCTCAGGTATTTAAATAAATTAAAATCAGAAAACTATCTAATCTAATGCTATTTGTACTTCTAAAATTTCAAATGGTGAAAGGAGTGACTGCTTGTTCTAGACAGATATTAAGAAAGTCCACCTTTTAAAACATTTCTTTCTTTAACACTGTTTTCTTGTGGAAAGGTGCCTGTGAATTTATTCTGTGAGCTCAAGCAATTTTAACTGAAAATAACCCCAATAAAAATATATTTCTCATCTTTGTTGATAAGTATATGAACTTTGTCACAAAATTGTAACCAGATCGTGCATATCATGTTGTGCCTGCTTTTTCTGTTTAATATTAAATTAAGTTCATATCAGTAGCTATTATATTTTCCTGAGCAAGGATTTCATATGCCTATCACTTAGAATTGCTAAGTAGCTTTTTGTCATATTTCTATATTACCTTCGGTTGTTGAGTCTGTTGGACATTTGAGCTTCTGTGTTTTGACTGTTAAGAATATGTATTTAGAAGGCCATTTAGTGATTATTTTGAAATGTTAATTAACATCAGTTTATAAAGAAGATAAGTTAATTGACAGGAATTGTGCAAGGGAAAACTTTCTGAGTGGATCAGTAGTTCATTTGAGCCTTATGTATGTGTTAATCAGTTGTGTCTAACTCTTTGCGAGTTAGACATGAACTGTAGCCCACCAGGCTCTCTGTCCATGGAATTTTCCAGGCAAGAATACTGGAGTTGGTTGCCATTCCCTTCTCCAGGGGATCTTCCCAATGCAGGAATCAAACCTTGGTCTCCTTCATTGCAGGCATATTCTTTACCGTCTGAGTCATGAGGGAAGCCCGTTGAGCCTTAGTCAGTATAATACAGGGAAAAAACAGTCTGTGTGAATCTTAACTGTATGTCACTATAACCTGTGCCAGATGATTTTGTTATGTTAAAAAGCAAAATGAAAAAAGCTGCTGTGCCAGTCAGACACTCCTAGTTGAGTCCCAGCTCTTCTGTGGAAGAGGTGTGACACCCTGTGCAAGCCACTTGACTTTCCAGTGTCCAGTTGTCTTTTCTGAACAGAGAGGATACTCTAGTGACGCCGTGGGGGTGGCTCTGCCACCCCACCCCCATCCTCAGTGGATGCTTTTTTTTTTTAACCGCACAAGCATCGCCCTCTGTGAGTTTAGGGAATCTGCGGTTGGATGATTTGAGTGGGAGGCGATGTTCATTAGAGAAACCAGAAGTGCCCATGTGTTTTCATCGCAGACCCCAGCTGAGCTGGTCCAGGTTACAGCCCTACCCACCTGCACATCCCACGCTCTACCTACAGGGGTGCTTTCTGACCCTGGCACAGCCAGGCTGTCCTTCAGAGACTAGGACCATCTGCCCTGAACTGTTTGCTTAGCTACGTCCTCTTCTGGGTCTCAGCTCAGCAGTCATTTTGAGAGAGGGATACCTTCCTGAACCACCCTGATTGAGTGGCCCCTCCTCCATGCCCCTTACCCGGTCCCAACCTCTGAGTACTGGCTCCTCGGTCTGAAAGTAGCCTGAGTGCTTTCCTGGGTGAACCTCTCCTGTGACCCCCAGTAGATGGTCAGTCAGTTCTGTGAGGACAGGGGTCTCTCCCCAGGACCAGTGGGCTCAAGACACACTTATTTTTGAACAGTGGGGTTACTCTGGCAACCAATAAGCTGTTTAGGTTCTGGGTTGGTTCTCAAAGTTTCTCTTTTTGTCTTAAATGTTTTTCACTTGTTTTCGTTCTCTGAACTTTGTGTTTACCCGCTTTTCACTTCAGGGGGTTAGGGAGTATTCTGGCAGCAGAGTTTGGGAGGGGGCTGGTTGGTCTTTTCCGGGGCTTTCCAGTGGCAAGCTGCTCTCAGTTTTGAGCTGCTGTAGGCACACTGGTCTAGAACACTTGAGCACTTCCTTTTGAGAGCTGTTTGCATTTGTGCTCCTTTGTGTGTTTGTCTCAGTGATTACATCAGGTTTATACTGGTTTGGACAAAGAAGGGTTGGTTTGACCTAGTTCCTTCAAACTCTAGTTTTCATGGAAACTCAGAGTTGGAAACTTCCATTCACTGAGTCCTCTTCCTTTTATTGATAAAATACTCAGAGCCACAACAAAATACAGTATTGGGAGGTACTTTATGAATGTTTGTATCTGTTTTGGCTATGAGTGGAATTAGGACTGGGGGTAAGGACATGTGCCTGCACTTGTCTGTGTATGTTGGGGGTGTTCTATCAAAAATACTTGTATAGTTTCCATCAAGACCAAACATTTTTAAAAGATGGTCTTATTTTTTTTCTAGTTATCATTCATTTTTTCATTCTAATAAAATATTGTAGATTTGTTTAGAAATCATAGATATAGTGCTGGGAATGACCTCAAAGACTGTCTTATCTAGGCACCTCAGTTGGAAAATGGAGTTGTTTTGGTAAGATAGTTGCAGAATGGGTTGACTGGACCTGATATCCCAGGTAGAGAGCCTCTGTCTCAGCCAGGGAAATTATTTTCTCTTATTGGATTTGCACAGCCAGTAATGAAACCATGCTAAGACTGGAATAGTACAAGCTTTAATTGATGGACAGAGGATAGAGAAGAAGGAACCTAGTTCACAAATCAACTTCTCAACCCAGTTTGGGGGAGAGACACCAAATATATTGGAGAGTTGAGGTAAAAGGGAGGGAGTTGGAAAGAGTGGAAAGAATACCCATGTGTTATCTAAGAATGGGGTAACAAGCTCTGGGGGACCAGAACTAATGCAGCTCTGCTTTGAGTCCTTGCGTGGGCTTTTCCAGTTGTTGTCATGGCGATCATCAAGTGTCATGGTGCTGGTGGTTGTGTCGTAACATCCTAACGCATTACAATGAACATATAGTGAGGCTGAAGTTCTACTAGAGGTCAGTCTTTTTCTTTTTTTCTTTGCAGCTTCCTCCTGAAACTCAAAGATTAAGACTCATTGATTTCTGTTTGAGGGAGTGCAAGGGTCTCACTCTGGGGCAGCAACCTCAGTGACTGGTGTTTTTCTTTGGTGGTATACTTGGTAAGTCGCCACTGTGAAAGCCCAGTCAGGCATGCTGCCCGCAGTTTTGGTTGCTTATGAAGTGCTAATTTGAGCTATAGTTATTTTTATTTTTCTTGTCAGTTTGGAACAGAGGAGATGAATGTGACCTTCAATGACTATCAAAGACAGCTTTATTCTCTAGCACCAAGAATGAAGAAGAATCTTCACCAGTGATGTTCTGGGATTATGTATGTGGTTTATTCTCAACTGTGGGTCCTGTTGATTTGAACTCTAGACTAAAAATAGGAGAAGTAAGTGAATTGGGTCTTTTTAGAAAGCGATCCATCAGTTTCTCTTCTAACTTCAAGATTATAGTATTTAGGGTAAAACCTCATTCCCCAAAGAGCCTCAAAAAGTGGCATGCATAACGTATACAGAGATTTTATTCCCCCTCAGCTAATGGTCCCAGTAGGCTAGGCTGGTAAGATGGTCCTTCTCCATGAAACCGTTTGGGGATCCAGTTTCTTTCTGTCTTATTGTGCCTCACAGGAAGAGTAATGGAACATCCAGACCCTTTTGTCAAAAGAGATTGACAAATTGGCATCACTAGATCGTCAGAAATATACATATAGGTGGGTTATGGTGCAGGATACGCAGTGGTCCTTTCATTCCTGATAATATAAAGAACAGGAGGAGGGCAGAATACCTCGGCACAGTTTAGAAATCTGTACGTTTATAAAAGGAATTCTGAAGCTCTGGCTTGTGCAGTTTGGTTCTTTCAAGTACATTTCACGGTTGTTAATAATTTGGAATGAACTCCCTGGTTTGAAAGTTCAAGAAACCTTCATTTTAATGCTGACATGTTACCACTAATTATTGGATAGTCTTGGGGAAATCTCTTGATTTCCCCTTCTATAAAATGAGAACTCAGAACACTCTCTTTAAGAGTCCTCCTGGCTCTCATATTATAGGTGTCTCAAATCCTCTTTAGTTACCTGGATGGTTTTTTCACTGTAAATGTTTATTTGCACCACGTTATTATAAACTCCTGTGTATACACTGAAACAGTATGATTGTCTCACACTTGGCATTTTGTTTTTGGCTGTTGACTCTTGCCGCGGCATGTGGGCTCTTCTATAGTTGTGGTGCCTGGGCTTTTCTTGTTGCTGAGCAGGCTTAGTTGATCCAGGGCATGTGGGATCTTCGTTCTCCAACCAGGTATCAAACTGATGTCCCGTGCATTGGAACATGGATTCTTAACCACTAGACCACCAGGGAAGTCCCCATACTTGGTATTTTAAGGCATAAATATGGAGGGCTTTTCTCATTCTTTAGAATTATTATACTACTCTCTTGTATGCATATAATGCATAAGAGTTCACCAGGTTCTTTCATTTACCATTCTTGTATGATTTCTGTGGCAGGTGTTATACTTGTTTTGTAGACAGTGAACCAGTGGCTCAGGAGTTAACTGGCTTGTCCACGTCCCAAACAGATGAACTATTATTAGAAAGAAACTAGGAGCTTTGATTCCTAGTCCATTGCTTGTTTCATAGTGCTAGTACATCACCTCCTCCACTGGCAAATTAGTAGGTATCTCTCTGTGGCCAACAGTGCTGTGTATGTGTAACATAATTTAAATAAGTTATTTCCTTAGTGCTGACTGTGTACTTTTTTTTCACGTTCCCAAGTGGCAAAAGCTTAAGGAATTTTGCCCTTGACTCAAAAATATCAGACAGAAGGTGACAGAAGGTCAGGTTTTGGGACTTAGTCTTGTCACTTTCAATCAATGAGCGGATAAGGAATTTATCTACTCAGTTTCCTCATCCGTACAGTGGGAGATCAACCATCCCTCAGGATCTCAGTGAGGAACAAAAGACACGAATGCACAGGAAACTACAAAATGTAAGGGGAGACAAGCACATTATGCATTGTTTTTCATCATTCACTGAGAAAATCAATCTCCGAGATCTGATCTCTCAGTTTAGTGTGTCATTAAGTAATCTGTGCAACAAAATAGGCATTTAGGTATCATGAAGTTACCTAGACTGGGTTTGGGCTTATCTGTTGGCAATAGAGCTGTTATTTTTCTGCTCTGATTGCCTCTCCCAAGAGGAAATCAGAAATGAGAAAAAATTGTGGAACTCCTTTCTGGGAAGAATCAAGGCTTTGCTTTACAAAATGACCTAAGCCATTTGGTCATGCTCTCATTATTAGCAGGTTTAGTTTGGTAGCAACAGGTAGCTGTGAAGGCTTTGAATTAACCTTCCTGCCAAGTTGATTGTTACAGTGAAAATGAACCCCTGCCCTCAGACCAAATTTTGCTACACAAGCAATTAATAGCCAACAGACCTGCCCCCACCCTCCCCGCAAAAAAAAGTTCATGCATTCTGTTCTACAAGCTTAAAGGATAAACTGCAATTTTTATTGAGCTTACAGAACAGCGTGAACAAATTTTTTTACCTGTAATATTTGTTGTATCCCCTTGTCTCTAGTGGGATTCCCAGGTGGCTCAGTAGTAAAGAAGTTGCCTGCAATGCAGGAGACGTAAGTTCGATCCCTTTATCAGGAAGATCCCGTGGAGAAGGAAATGGCAAACCACTCTAGTATTCTTGCCTGGAATATTCCATGGGCAGAGGGACCTGGTGGGCTACAATCCACACGGTCGCTAGAGTTGGTCACGACTTAGTGACTAAACAACTTATCGAATATCACTGTTTCTTCCCTGAAATCCTGTTGATCAAGCAAACCTAAGTTTGTTGGACCTATTGAGGTAAGGGAGAACACCTTACTAGTAGTTCTCAGAAAGACTGAGTCTAAGAAAGGATATTTATAGGGTTTTAGGATCCTGGCTGGGTGATTTTAAGGTGAGTCTCACAAGATAGGGAATTGATTGTATTTGAGCAAAACCTATGAGATAGTGACTTTGGATTGCTGGGCTGATGAAGGAGAGGGCCTGGAAGGAAGATTTGATGAGTAAGCTGTTTTGATAACTGTTTTAGTTGGCTCACAATCTTACCTTTGAGGAACAAGTATTTCTTAGAGCAAGTAGCTAAGTTACTGTTTTTTGTTCTCAGTATTGCTTACTATAGGGTCAGAAGAGCATGGCCAGTCTCAGAATTAATTAACACGAGGACTGCAAGGGATGTTGGTTTTAATTCTTACCATAAATTTCATGGGAACTCATTTTTAACATCCTTTACACTCATTAAGCAAGCCAAGAATTTCATCAGTTGGACAACTCATTTCCATTGTCACTGCTCATTTAGCAAAGCTGCTTGGATGCTGTTGGGAGGTAAAGATAAAAGCAGCAGCTTCTGGAGTGTGGCTTTTTTTATATGTGCCAGCTGAGTATCCTGGAATATAAATTCTTGGTCATCCTGAGGGTGTAGCTCGACCAGTCAGTATGTACATGGTATTACCCTGTCTGTGCTGAAGTGTTTCCAAGTGTATTTCAGACACTTGTAGTATGTGTCTGAGTTGTTGAGGGGCCTTCTGACTATCCTGCATCCAGGCTTTCTGGACCTGACAGACCATAGTGATCAGTTTCTGAATATGACTCTCAGACAACTACGTGAACTATGACTCTCTGGGGCAAGGGAGGAAACCACTTTGAATCATGGAGCATCTTAAAATAGATGTTACATGAAAAGTCATGGTATAATGTAAATAGTATATGGAGTAATGGAATAGTTTATATGGTACCTGGAGAAGGCAATGGCACCCCACTCCAGTACTCTTGCCTGGAAAATCCCATGGATGGGAGGAGCCTGGTAGGCTGTAGTCCATGGGGTCGCTAAGAGTCGGGCATGACTGAGTGACTTCACTTTCACTTTTCACTTTCATGCATTGGAGAAGAAAATGGCAACCTACTCCAGTGTTCTTGCCTGGAGAATCCCAGGGACAGGGGAGCCTGGTGGGCTGCCGTCTATGGGGTCACACAGAGTCAGACAGACTGAAGTGACTTAGCAGCAGCAGTATATGGTACCACTTGTGATTTTTCAAAACATCTGGGAAATCATATGTGTGTTTGCAGTTACATGAAAAGTTCCTGAAAAGATGTGTAAGGAACTGTTGAGAGTAGGTACATCCATTGAGTGCAGTGGGAATGGGCAGGAGGGAGACTGATTTTCCACTTTCCATCTGCAGAGGACTTGTGGATGAAGTGGAGGATGTTTTACCTTCCCTATTTTGTTTGGGTTCTGGCTGCTGTTATCTGCATATTTAAACTCTATTTTGAGGGTTGGTTTATCTGCCCTTGTGTGTCTTGATGAGAAGCAGGACCCTGCCCCTAGCCGGAAGCCTCTGAGGCCAGACGCCTGCCCTCCTGAATGCTGGCAGCCAGGGTGGGAGCCTGTGACCTCTGTCCGCTGAAGCCTCTGCCCAGGACTTGGAAGCTGGAGCTGCTGATGCAGAATAGCCAGGGCAGCTTAGATTTCATCGGGCAGAAGAGGCCACTGGCGTCCAAGGCTGGCAGCCAGGGCCCTGGCTTTCTTATGGCATGACCTTGGTAGAGGTCCCAGCACCCAGGTTCACTTGGCTCCTTCCTGGGTTTCTGAGCCTGTCCCTGTGGATTCTGTGAACTACTTGATAGTTTTTATAGATATAGACATAAGAGAGATAGGGAACAGGGCTAGGGTCGTGTGGAATTGGGTCTCAATAAGGATACCAAAGGTTGCCTTGTAGAGCTCTTTAACCAACAGAGAAGAATAATTTATAAATGGACATTGTGTATTAGCAGGTATTGGTGCATGTTGGTAAACGGGAAAGAGGGTAGATTTGAGTCAGACTTGGATCTGATAGGGGTCCCATAATTAGATGTATGAAAGTGAAAGTGAAGTCGCTCAGTCGTGTCTGACTCTTTGTGACCCTGTGGACTGTAGCCTACTGGGCTCCTCTCTCCATGGGATTCTCCAGGCAAGAATACTGGAGTGGGTTAGCATTTCCTCCTCCAGGGGATCTTCCTGACCCAGGGATCGAACCTGGGTCTCCCGTATTGCAGGCAGACGGCTTTAACCTCTGAGCCACCAGGGAAGCCCAATTAGATGTGTAATTGAGAGCATAATAAACAAATCACCTCTCTGAGACTATTCTCTATTTCTCTTATGTTTATATCTATAAAATATATTTATATGTGATATATATATACATAACAGTATATGTGTATGTACCAAACATATATATGTAACATATATACACACACACACAGATACTATATGTATATTTCAAGCATACCACTGTGACATTATGACTTTTATAATTTGCTAAGTGCCTTTTAAGAGAAAATAAACCTTTTTAAAAAAAGAAGAGCTCATTAGCTTTCTTACTCTTATTTAAAGTGATAATTAGACTTCTGTGCATGTGTGTAAATGCAGTCAGCACCCAAACGTGACTGCTGCTGCTGCTGCTGCTGCTAAGTCGCTTCAGTCGTGTCCGACTCTGTGCGACCCCAGAGATGGCAGCCCACCAGGCTCCTTCCTCCCTGGGATTCTCCAGGCAAGAACGTTGGAGTGGGTTGCCATTGCCTTCTCCAGTGCATGAAAGTGAAAAGTGAAAGTGAAGTTGCTCAGTCGTGTCCAAATCCTAGTGACGCCATGGACTGCAGCCCACCAGGCTCCTCCGTCCATGGGATTTTCCAGGCAAGAGTACTGGAGTGGGGTGCCATTGCCTTCACCAAACGTGACTATGTTTCCCCAAATTGGCCATTTTAGTTTCTTTCTGGTTGTACTGTGCCTGGAGGTTGTCTACATCTCATTAAAAGTGAGTCATGGTGACGCTTATTCTCTCCTGCCTGTCTTCCTCTTCTGTTTTTGAAATCATGTTTATTTCTCCTGTTGATGGCTTTATTATTTTAAATAATATCATAAAGTTCTGCTTCTTACTTCGTCAACTTCGAGTAGTGTCTTTGATTCTCCTCTCTCTTTTTCTTTGTGGTGTGGGTCTTTGTTGCCACTCGGGCTTTCTCTAGGCACAGTGTGCGGGGCCTTTTCTCATTGGGGAGTGTGAGCTCTAGGCACGTGGGCTCTGTGGCAGTATGCTTCTTGCGCTTGATTTGTGAAAAGCACAATCACTTGTACTTACTGCAGTTGAGAAATAATTGTACTTTCATAGACCAAGTTGCCACTCGGCACGTGGGATCTTGGTTCCCTGGCCAGGGACTCCTGCATTGGAAGGCAGATTCTTAACCCCTGGACCACCAGAGAAGCCCCTGATTCCCTCTTTTATAAGATGAAGAAATGCACAGTTAGCTCTGCTTCTTCCCCCTTCTACCTCCTTTTGATAATAACACCATTTATTTCCTTTATATAGTCAGTGAGTTAGCATTAACATTTGCCCTTAGAACTAAATTATACCATTCAAACTTTGTAAACGATTTCTAAAAGAGTGAAAACCGATAATAGCCTTTATAATATTTTCGTTATATGAATATGGTTGAAATAGGATGTTATAATTAGATTCTTGCTTTCCAGATTCACTTGAGACCAAAATACAACCGATGTCAATAGCTCCCACATTCCAGTGTGTTAGACTATCTAAGGGGACTTGCAAAGTTTCTGGGTGAAAACCAGTTTTGCAGTCCTTAGCTGATCTCCATCCCCCAGACTGTAAAAAGATTAGGGGTTAAAGAGACCAGTGTTTGGAGAAAGTTATTGAATTGCTCTGGCATTGAGTTCCACCTCTGTGGAGGGAGGGGAGAGATGCTTAACAGTAAGCAGTGGAGAGCGTGAAATGTGTCTCACAGTGGTTGAATTTGAAGGGCGGGCTGGAGTGCCTTGAGGCTGAGAGTTAAAGACTGCAGTTGGGAAATAATTGTACTTTCACAGACCAAACCCACGATGCATACTTCCAACTGACCAGGGGGTTGGGGCCCTGTAAGTGAGAGTAGGTCTGGGGTGAGCATATATCCTGCCCCAGAGAGCCCCTTAGAGGAGTGAGCAAACCTCAGCAGAGTGAGGCTGGGCCTGCACTGCGGGATGCCTATGTTAAGAGAACTGCAGGTTCAAAAGTGGGTATCTCGGAGGAGCCGGTAGAAGCCCCATTCAGCAGTCTCTCTAAGCACCTGCCAAGGCCAGTTGTGAACAGTCATTGGAACTCTCCTTTCCCCTCACCTGTGTACCTGCTTGGCCTGGCCTGCTCTGGCTCCCTCCTCTCCAGGGTGGCAGAGCTGTAGCTGGCAGGCTTCAGGAGAAGTGGACACAAAAAGCAGGGATATCGAAAAGATTGCCTCTTTCCACTGCCGTTCCCACTGCCGGCTTGTTTGCTCCCTGCAATAAGATGGGACGGAAAGAAACTGAAACTTAAATGTGGTTTCAGGTTTTGACTGGGACACACGTCTGGATATTTTAATTACCAAAATGGGACTTTTTGTGACTTGAAGTGCCTGGAGGAGGACTTTTAGTCACTGATATTGTCCACAAGAATCATGTGCCCAGCCTCAAATTTCATCTAAGCAGTCAGGAAGAACTAGCTCTACACAGTGGGAGCGACCAACATCAGGGAAAAGAACAAAGCGGTTTTCTGTTGATGCCCACGAATCCTGCTTGTTCAAGGGGATCAGCTGTATTACTTTCTGTAGCACCGGGAAGAAATGATGGGATCTGGAGAGAAGGAAATGTAACCCTGTGTGTAAAGGATTTTAAACTGTGTTTAAGAACAGTTTGGAGCTGCCAAGTCAAATCTGTTATTCTCTTTTATTTTCTCTATTGTTTGCTTGGTATCATGGCATATTTTAGTTTGCTTCGGTTTTGGACTGTGACTCTGATATGTAGATTTATGTTTTTACTAGAGTTTTTGAGTGATTCTTTTCCTTTTTCTTGTTGACAAAAAAAGAAAAAGTCACCTAATCTCAGAGATCATCTAGCTGCTCCTTGTGTTTTTAAAAATTTGTTATTTATTTACTTATTTTTGGCTGTGTTGGGTTTCGCTGCTGCGTGGGCTTTTCTAGAGTTGCAGGGAGCATGGGCTGCGCTCTAGTTGCAGTGCATGGCTTTCTCATTGAGGGGGCTTCTCTTGTTGTGGGCTACCGGCTGTAGGGCTTGCGGGCTTCAGTAGCTGCGGCTCCCAGGCTCCAGAGCACAGGCCCAATAGTTGTGGCACGTGGGTTTAGCTGCTGAAGGCATGTGCGATCCTTCTGGACCAGGGATTAAACCCATGTCTCCTGCATCAGCAGGTGAATTCTTTACCACTGAGCCACCAAGGAAGCCCTCTAATATTTTTAAACACCTTGTGGAGATATAATTGACACACTATAACATTTACCCATTTTAAACTGTACAGTTCAATGGTTGTTAGCATGTTCACAGATATATACAACCACCACCACCATGAATTGTAGAACATTTTCAGATCACCCCCAAAAGGAACCCTGTACCCATTGGAAGTCAGTCCTCATTTCCCCTCAATATTCCCAACCCTAGGCAACCACTATCTATCTCTATAAAATTGCCTATTTTTGGTATTTCAAATAGAATCATATAATATGTGATCCTTTGTAACTGGTTTCTTTAACTTAGCAAATTTTTAAGCACAGTATTTTTAAGGGTCATCATGTTATAGTATGTATTAGTACTTTCCCCCCTTTCTATTGTTGAATGATATTCCATTAATGGATATACCACAGTTAATTTATCTCTTCATCAGTTGATAGACATTTCCACTTTCTGTCTATATGAATAATGCTGCTGTGAACAATAGTGTTCAAGTTTATTTGTGGGCATGTTTTCATTTCTCTTGGCTATAAACCTTGAGGTGGAATTGCTGAGGCATATGGTATACAGTTAACATTTTGAAGACCGGTTTTCTGAAATGACTTTTATTTTATATTTCCATCAGCAGTGCATGCAGGTCTCAGTTTGTCTACATCTTTGTCAACACTTACTACTGTCTGTCTTATTTATTATGGCCATCTTTATGGGTGTTAAGTGGTACTTCATTGTGTTTTTGACTTGATGTTGTGCATTGTCACGTGTTTATTGGCCATTTGCGTGTCTTTGGCTCACTATAACTCATCATAATAACATCATTACCACTACAAAAATTATCCAGTTTCCCTTTGCGAGTCCCTTATCAGATATTTGATGTGCAAATATTTTCTGTCATTCTGTGAACTGTCTTTTTGCTATTTTGATGGCATTCTTTAAAGCATAAAAGTTTTTGATTTTGATGTTCTTTTATTGCTATACCGTCATATCTATTAATAAGAAGCCTGGTCTAGCCCATGGTCATGAAGATTTATTCCTATATTTTCTTCTAGGAGTGATATTGTTTTAGGTCCATATGATTAGGTCCATAATCTGTTTTGAATTAACTTTTGCATATTCTGTATCAGTAGTCCAAGTTCATTCTTTTGCAGGTGGATATCCAGTTGTTCCAGCATCACTTGTTGAAGAGCCTGTTCTTTCCTCATTGAATTATCTTGGAACTTTATTGAAAATCTGTTGACTCTAAGTTCAGTTTTATTCATCTAGCTTCTTAATCATACTCTTTCTGCTAGTTGTTTTATTTCCCCCTTTGGACATTCTTAAGACTATTAACTTCCTATTCTAGTTTGGATTTAATTGTTTTCTAGGTATCCTATAAAAATGTCCTCTAAATGTTTTCTTTATATCATTGGATTAGAGACATTGCTTCTTAGATCTCATGCCTCACACATTCTTTTTTCTTGAATTCCTTTTTCATTTTGCCAGAAAATGTGCTGTGTTGTGCTTAGTCGCTCATTCATGACTGACTCTTTGTGACCCCATGACTGCAGCCTGCCAGGCCCCTCTGTCCATGGGGATTCTCAAGGAAAGAATACTGGAGTGTGTTGCCATGCCCTTCTCCAGGGGATCTTCCTGACCCAGGGATCGAACCCAGGTCTCCTGCTCTGCAGGTGGATTCTTTACCGACTGAGCCACCAAAATTTTCATGAAGAATGTGAGAGAAAAGAGCTCTCTAAGAGTTTGAATGCTTGACGTATCTTTGTTTTGCACTCCCATTTGAATGATGGTTTGGCTGAATGTAGAATTTTGGGTTCAGATGATTTTCCTTCCGAAATTGGAAGGCATTGCTTGATGACTCTTGTCACTGATGTAAATCTGATTCTTGTTGCTTATTGTTCTGTTAGTTGCTCAGTTGTGTCCCAACTCTTTGTGACCCCGTGGACTGTAGCCCGCCAGCCTCCTCCATCCATAGGATTCTCCAAACAAGAATACTGGGGTGGGGTGCCATTTCCTGCTTCATGTTCCTTAGTGGGCAACCTCTTTTTCTATCTGGAAGCTTTTAGGATCTTCTCTTTACCTTGATATTGACAAAGTTTAATTTTCAAAAAGATAAAACCATGACTCTCAGGCAGTACAAAATGAATATGTGTCAGTAACAAGGGAAAATTGGTTCAAAGCACAGTTGAGAAGCTCAGTGTTCATAGGTGATGTTAGGAGGAGACTGCTGGGATAAATAGAAAACTGGTAGATATCCAGCAGTAAATCTCCAGGTTTTTCTATTACATTGGACAGATTTTGTTTCCATCCTTACTGAAAAAGAATCTACAACTTAAGTTCTGCCTCTCCAGAGTTGTAAAATGGCCACATAACTGAATAGGTAAATGGAACACCCAGTAATTTCTTTTGCCCATTTCCAAGTTTCGGATAATTTTTCTGGCAGTCTTCTGAAATAATGTAAAGGTATATTTAGATGTGGGTCTTTTTTCCTTCATACTTTTGGACTATTTTTACCCTTGAGTTTTTTAAAATTTGAGACATGTTTCTTGGACAGAGGAGTGTGGTAGCTTACAGTCCGTGGGGTCGCAAAGAGTCAGACATGACAGAGTGACTTCACTTTTTTTTTTTTCAACATGAAGCAGTTTCCTTTTATTATTTCTTTGATTATTTCCTTCCCTCCATTTCCTCTGCTCTTTCTGGAACACCCAGTAATCAGATGTTGGAGCTCCTGAGTTGAGCTACTTTGTTTCTTAACTTTTCAAAGTCTTACACTTTTTATTTCTTTGTCTTTTTCTTTTCTGTTCTGTAAGTGAGCATGTTTTCTCCATGCCGGTCAGTAGTTCTGGTTGATATCTTGGTCCTTCTTTTTTTGGGGACTGTTATGTTTTTGAATGTCTGTTGACCCTTGATTATTCTTTCTAATTATGACTGAAGAACTAGGTTGGTATAGTATTTTACTGTTTGTAGTAATTTGTAATAATAATAAACACACAAGTGAGATGTATGTATTAATATTAACCCACTAATCCTATAAAATGTTTTTAGTATCTTTATTCTGAGGAAACCAAGACACAGAGAGGTTATGTAATTTGCCCAAGGTCACGTAGCTAGTCGTGGCAGAGTGTGCATCTCTCTAGAGCCCATGGTGTTAATCACTACCCTTGCTTTTGTGGGTCTATTTTCACAACAGGCTTGTCTCTTAAGGGGTGGGAGGGTTGCCTGGAAGCTCTGTGCCACTGAGTGGATAGGCTTTAGTTTAAAGTGTGCTTGAGAGAAGCAGATAATCCTCTTATGCCAAAAAGAAGATTTGACTTGGAGGGACTGTTCCATCAGGAGCCCTGTTTCCCCAGGTAGATGACTCAGTTCTTTTAGAAAGAAGTTCTTTAGTAATAGCTGATGGGCACGTGCTTCTCCTTGTTACTTTTGCACCTGCAAAAGCCTCTTCAATATATTTTTTAATGTTTTATTATGAAAATTCTCAAACTTACAGAAAAGTTGAGCAAATAACATAATGAATTCTCATATACCTTCTACTTGGATTCAATAGCTTTTAACATTTTGCCTTACTTGCTATGTTTATATAAAATATTTTATATAGAACTATTTTGACATTTCAGACATGTGGTACTTCACCCCCATGTGCTTTAGGAGTTATCTCCTAAAAATAACATAGTAACATTATCATAACTAAGAAAATTATTTGTAATTTCTTAATGCCTTCTAATATTCAGCCGATATTTAAATTTTCTCAATGATTCCAAAATGTTATACAATTTTTATTAATCAGAAAACTTTTCAGCTGAAATATGATTTTTATACATTTTTATATGTGTGAGTGTAAAGCTTGATGAATCATCCAAAAGTGAATCCTCCTATGTAAGGCTGTTCTTTTTTACAAAAGTCAGGACTCAGTCAGGTTGCAGTCATTTCAGTGGACTATCCTGTCTCTTTAGTCCTCTGTATTCTGGAATATTCTTCCTGCCACTTTCTTTCTTTGTCCATGAATTTGTGAAGAGACAAGTCCAGTTGGCTTCTTCAGTCTTCATTCCCTCCCACCTCCTTTCCTCCATTCTCTTTCTTCCCCTTCTCTTCCTGGCCCCTCTCCATCTCCTCTTTCATTTTCTCCTAGTCCTCCTTTTTCTTCTTTCTTTGCTATGGAAAATTTCAAATATACTCCTAACTTGAGGGAAATACAACTGCCTCCACCCCATGCTCATTGCCCAGCTGCACATGGGCAAGCTCATCTCATCTGCCCGCTAACCATTTCTCCTTTCCCTCGCCATGGTGTTGTTTTCACTTCTATCCCAGCCTTCACAGCATCTCCTCCTTAAATATTTCAGTGCATGTTTATAAAAGACATGGCCGGAGCCCAGCAAGGGCTTCTGGCTAGAGCCTGAACATGTGGCCTCCTCGTGTAGCAGCCACCCGGCATGGTTCCTGAGAGGGCATGTCTGTGAGCAGTGTTCCAGGAGGCCCAGGTGGCTCAGGCGTCTTACCATCTAGCCTGGATGTCCCAGAACATCACCTCTGCTGAATTCTCTTGGTCAAACAAGTTCCCATGGGTACCTTAGGATCAAGGGGAGGTGAACTAGGAATTGGACTCCACCTCTTTTCCTTTTTGAAACAATTTTGTGATTCTTAAAAACTGTGGGAAAATATACATATTTAAAATTTTACAATTTTAGCCATTTAAAAGTATACAGTTCAATGGCATTAAGCACATTGTACAAGTACAGTACAATGCTGTGTAATCAGCAGTACTCTCCATTTCCAGAACTTTTTCATCATCCCCAACGGAAAGTCTCTATCCATTCAACCAGAACTCCAATTCTTCCTGGGTAATTACTGTTCTGCTTTCTGTCTCTATGAATCTGACGACTCTAGGTACCTCATGTAAGTGCAGTCATACATGTCCTTTTGTATCTGGTGTATTTCACTTAGCGTAGTGTTTTCAAGGTTCATTCATGCTGTAGTATATGTCAGTACTTCCTTTTTAAGGTTGGATAATATTTCATTGTATATATTAGCCTTCACCTCTTGACATGAGGAACAGCCAGTGAAATACGGAGGGAGGGACCTGATGGAAGCCATCTTTGAGGACTGCTGTCTCTAGGTAACGTCTCTAGAGCCATGATCTTCATTACTGGGGAGTCAGAAAGTCTGATTCTAATTTAGCTTCTTACGAAGCTGAGAGTAGTGATCTCCCTGATGGTCCAGTGGTTAAGACTCCAAACTTCCAATGCAGGGGGTGCAGGTTTGATTCCCTGGTTGGGGAACTAAGATCTCACCTGCCATGCAGCTAAAAAGTTTAAAAAATAAAATTGGATCTTAAAAACTTTTTTTTTTTTTTTTAAAGAAGAAGCTAAGATCACAGTGTTCTTGTTTCAGTGGGAAAATGTAACCTGGAGAAAGGGCTAGGAGCAGGGGAAGAATGACACACAGATGAAAGAAAAGCACAACAGAGAAGGAAAGTGATGTCTCAAGAGTTATAGCTCTGCAATTTTGTCTAAAACTTGCTGCTGCCTTTCTTATCTTCAAATCCAAATGTACTTCTGCCACCTTACTCCTGTGGGATAGAGCAGAACACGATCCTGAGCCTTTCGCCTTGTTCAAAGAGCAAACCTCAGGGTGCCACACATCCTCTGATTCTTTTGTCTTGAAACTCTCATCAGGATGTTTTCATCTTGGTCCTCTGCTGCATCGCTGATGAAAAGTATGAATTCAGGGTATCAGGGAGATGTGGAGCCAGACACAGGATGAGTTCACCCCCTTCTCTGCTGGCTGCCTAGGTCATGAGAAGAGTCGCTTTCCTGAGAAACGAGGGGCATTGTGCAGAAAGGGAGCCCTGGGACACAGGGGATCTGTAAGAGAACAGGGTGGCGGGGAGGACCCCAGGAAAGGCAGAATTTCCTCTCACGAGCTGGGAGCCTTAAAAGTACCCTGAGATTTGTATTTGTGTGTTGTTATTTAGTTTGCGTCTCCGTGGACTGTGGCATGCCAGGCTCCCCTGCCCCTCACCACTTCCTGGAGTCTGCCCAAGTTCATGTTCATTGCATTGGTAATGCCGTCCAGCCATCTCATCTTCTGTTGCCCCCTACTCCTTCTGCCCTCAGTCTTTTCCAGAATCAGGGACTTTTCCGCTGAGTCGTCTGTTCACATCAGATGACCAAAATACTGTATTTGCCTGTATGTTTATCCTCTGGCCATGGCACACAACATGAGAGATCTTAGTTTCCCAACCAGGGATTGAACCCCGGCCCCTGCATGGGCAATGCAGAGTCTTAACCACTGGACTACCAGCGAAGTCCTGAGATTTGTATATTTTTATCAGGAATTTGCAAGTCTCAGTGGTAATTATTTTTTGCTCACCTCAAGACTGTTCCAAACTAATGAAAAGTTGTGTCTTTCACTGATTGGGAGAAGAAGGCTTTCACTCCTGTTGAAAAAGGAATTAAAAATAAATGTTATTATATTTTAGATATCTTATGAAAAGAGAGTCTGGGACAACTATAACATGAACAAATCTGACACTTAAACATCTCTGAGAGGAAAGAGAAGAAAGAGAGACAGCTGTTTCTGTTCACAGCAACGGGCCTGTGTTTGGCTTGTTGGCAGGGAGCACCAGCCTGGACGTTGATAATATATCTGCCAGGCTTCTGGAAGAAGTTTAAAAGATGTCAAGGGAGTGAAGCCCGGGAGCAGGTTCTCTTGGGATCTGAGTTGATTAAAAGCGCATTGCAAACCAAGTCAGTGCGTGTGCGAGCTCCTGAAGCAGGGTTAAAGCAGCCAGAGGCTGGGCTTTGTGAGTCACTGTGATTTATTATGTTTTGTTGGTTGCCGTGGTGCTGAACAGTCTATCAGAAGAGTCATTTTACTAAGCTAGTTCAGAAAGATTTTAGTTTGGTGTCTTCTTTTTTCCCCCCCCTGGTGTCAGTGTGTTGTATTTAGATAACTTGAACCTGCAAGGGCCCCTTGATTCTACATCTGTGTATTAAAATGCGTCTCCAAACTGAATTAAAATTGTGAATGTTAGGAGTCAAACAAGTGTTTTTGTTCATTGTCATAGGTCCTATGACATTTGTCATATTAACCAGTGACTGATCAGTAGTTTGGAGCTGGGACTTCTTGTCTCTGAGAACATAAGAGTTAGAATGTCAGTCACATTCCCAGCCAGATCACGTAATGTTCTTGTTTCAATGGAAAAATGTAACCTGAATTCTATGCACTGGCTACTAAGTTCTTCGACCCACTTACCCACTACCCCTACTTGTTCCTATGACATGATGGGAAAGGAGTCCCAGCCCTTCCCATCTTTGCTCCCCAGGAAGTGGTGAGTTCCTACCAGGACCAATAGCAGTAGCCATTTTCATGCAAGCAGTGATAGTCAATCTGGTGACTGCCTTTCAGGGCCTGTCTGTGTATGTTCCACAGTATTGGTAAGGATGCATGATACCTCCAAATAGTGTTTATCATAAGAGTCAATTTTCTTTCATTTATTCATTGATTGATTTGTTCATTCAGTAATATTTAAGATGACCTATATTTTTGTACCCCACTGGAGAAAAGTATATTCTGATTTTCATTTATTTTCAACAGCATCATCTGAGGAAAAATAAGGCATCATGACTAAATGGGTACCAGTGATGTTTTCTTGAGAAATTAAAAGATGAAAGAAAGGGTGAAAGAAAAGGATTTTGAGACAGTAGTAGTATTTTTTGAATTAAACCTTTCTTGAGAAGTTTCTAATGGAAATAATTTGGCGAGCCTTTGATATTTAAATCAAAAAATACATACACAAATTCACTAATCTCATTCATGAGAAATAAATTCTATTGTTTTGGCTTTCCTAATCACTGTTGTAAGATTCAGTTTTCTCAGGACCACTGAGTAAATTTATGCTTGCCCACCTAATTGCCTCCCCAAAACCCCCACCTCCTAATACTGTCACTTTGGGGCTAGGATTTCGATTTATGAGTTTGGGGGAACACAGACACTCAAACCATAGCAGTGGGTTTTATTTCATTTAAGAGGGTACTACAAACTGTTCCTCTACTCTCCTATTCTTGGACATTTGGGTTGTTTTCCAGTTTTTGGTTATTATGAACCCATTGCTATGACCTTTCTTGTACATGTCTTTTTGTGGGCATATACATTAATGTATGTACCTAAAGGTGAATTTTCAAAAGCAGAGACATTACTTTGCCAACTAAGGTCCGTCTAGTCAAGGCTATGGTTTTTCCAGTAGTCATGTATGGGTGTGAGAGTTGGGCTGTGAAGAAGGCTGAGCACCAAAGAATTGATGCTTTTGAACTGTGGTGTTGGAGAAGACTCTTGAGAGTCCCTTGGACTGCAAGGAGATCCAACCAGTCTATCCTAAAGGAGACCAACCCTGGGATTTCTTTGGAAGGAATGATGCTAAAGCTGAAACTCCAGTACTTTGGCCACCTCATGCGAAGAGTTGACTCATTGGAAAAGACTCTGATGCTGGGAGGGATTGGGGGTAGGAGGAGAAGGGGACAACAGAGGATGAGATGGCTGGATGGCATCATCGACTTGATAGACATGAGTCTGAGTAAACTCTGGGAGTTGGTGATGGACAGCGAGGCCTTGTGTGCTGCGATTCATGGGGTCGCAAAGAATAGGACACGACTGAGCAACTGAACTGAACTGAACTGAACTGAATGAATGTAAATCAAATGGCTATAAACAGATGAAAAAACATTAGCTGCTCTATTAGTTTTTTAAAATTGAATGAGTAGGTATTCTATGATTTAAGATTGGCAGGAGATAATGGCTTTTGTGAATAACAAATAGCCAGGATTCTGTATAATAATTCTGGGTAAGGCGAATTGCTGAATCATAGGATGATAGGTACTTAACTTCGTTAGAAACTGCCACTAGTTTCCCATAGTGGTTATACCATTTTCTAATTGCTTCTTGGACCCTCAGCCAGTTCTATCTTTAGCCTCACTTTTACATCCAGAGGTGTCTGCTGCCACCCATTTTTAAACATGTGGCAACTGAGGAATAAATTCTTCTATTTGGGCTTTTGTCATTGCTGTTGTAGGATTCAGTTTTCTTAGGAGCCCTGAGTCAATTCATGCTTGCACACTGTCTTTCTAACTTCTAAAATTTTTCCTCTTGGTCCTTATGAATTTCTACATTAAAAATATTTCCTTTATTGTCAATTCAGTGGGTTTTCAGGACTTAGTAGAACTAAATGCTTATGTTCAATTCACTATTTTAAATCTATTCATTTTAAGCTACTCTACCTTCACACAAGTAGTGAAACTATTTATTTAAAGATACATAGTTTATTTTCAGGTGAATCTTAAGTTTAGAGTGGTAGGCAGCTAAGAAGCAAAATAAAACTCCTTTAGCAGCAGGAAAAGGTCAGTCTATTTAGAGATAGAAATATTATATCAAAAAGGACTCAACAATACCAAGCTGTGATAGCCATAATTATTTAATGATGTTATGTGAGAAAGCTTAAAACAAACCTAGACAGCGTATTGAAAAGAAGAAGTATCATTTTGCCAACAAAGGTCTGTATAATCAGAGCTATGGTTTTTCCAGTAGTCATGTACAGATGTGAGAGTCGGACTATAAAAAAAGCTGAGTCATGAAGAATAGATGCTTTAGAAATGTGGTGTTGGAGAAGACTCTTGAGAGTCCCTTGGACAGCAAGGAGATCAAACCAGTCAATTCTAAAGATTTCTACCCTGAATATTCACTGGAAGGACTGATGCTGAAGCTGAAGCTCCAATACTTTGGCCACCTGATGCAAAGAACTGACTCACTGGAAAAGACCCTGATGCTGGGAGCAATTGAGGGCAGGAGGAGAAGCGGACGACCGAGGATGAGATGGTTGAATGGCATCACTGACTCAATGGACATAAGTTTGAACAAACTCTGGGAGATGGTGAAGGACAGGGAAGCCTGGCGTGCTGCAGTCCATGGGGTCACAAAGAGTCGGACACAGCTGAGCGACTGAACAACAACGATGTGACGGAAATTATGAAGAGCTTTCAGCAGGTTGGAATAAGCAAATTGCAGGTGATGTTTCTTATTGGATGGCTTCCCCAGACTGATTCTTTTATTGGGTCACTTAATTGAGACCTGGAATGAACTGGGGACACATTTGCAAGAGATCAGTGTTAAGGTGAATTCCAAATACTCAACTGAAAAACATACTTCCAAGGACTTCCCTGGGAGGTCCTGTGGTTAAGACTCCACACTTACATTACAAGGGGATAGGTTCCATCCCTGGAGGGGAAATTTAAGATCCCACATACTGTGTGGGGTGGCCAAAAAATAGAAAAGAAAAGACAAATATATCTTTTGTGGCAAGCTACCTGGTGTATAAGTATCAGAAAATACATATGATTCAAGTTAGTGAAACTGAAACTGTAAAAGGCTTAACTCATATTGCCAGTCCTTGTGAAAGGACCGCCTCTTTGGATCTTGGATTTTGCATTTTGCTCTTGAAAGCCACAGGGTGCAATGAGGCAAACCCTCTACTTCTTGTGTCCCTCAGTCTTCCATGGCTAAAATATAAATTCTAGAAAGACTTTTCTCCATGAACGCTGGGCTTTTCTGTTTCTTGTTGGTAAATCCCAACTTCCCAGGTGGCGTTAGTGGTAAAGAACCCACCTGCCAATGCAGGGGTTGAGAGAGATGCGAGTTTGGCCCCTGAGTTGGGAAGAACCCCTTGAGGAAGGCATGGCAACCCACCCCAGTATTCCTGCCTGGAGAATTTGCAGGAACAGAGGAGGCTGAGAGGAGCCCGATGGGCTACAGTCCATAGGGTTGCACAGAGTCGGACACGACTGAAGTGCCTTAGCATGCTTGCACACGCACATGTTGGTAAATCACAGTGAGGAATCGGCTTCACAGAATTCAGGGACTGTAACGCATGGGGTTCACTTCATTGAGCAAGTAATATTCCAGTCTGAAGTGAGAACAATAGGAGATAGGCTTAAAGAGCAGGGAAAAAATTAGGTTAAAAATATGGAAAAATTTTATAGAGAAGGTCTTGCTAAAATGCTATGATAACCTGACTAGAAGTTCATTAAGGGCCAGTTCACAAAGATCTGTGCAGGGTGTAGTCCTGACAGGGGAAGGTAGTTAGAGTCTAGAATTTGGGATCATGTACTGAGGAGTCCTTGAGAGGACCTGTGGCTTTTCATGAGGGACACAGCCAGCCTGAAGCTGCAGAGAAGGAACCAGGAGAATAATTACTCCAGTCTCATCCTCCTCTCTCCCTTGGGTCTTCTTCCAGGGCGCCCACTGGCTGAACCAAACCAGACACCAGAGGGCAGAGGAGCCCCACTGATACAGTCTGCGGATGTCTCCCCAGAGGAGGGGGGAAGTATGGGGAGCAGCCAGAGGATCTGGAGGGGCCAGTCCCCGAGAGGAGGGGGGAAGTATGGGGAGCAGCCAGAGAATCTGGAGGGGCCAGTAGGAGACACCTCACACACGTGTCACTGGTCAGCATGGTGGAGTGAGTTCCTAAAGCAGGCTGCAGAGAGAATTTATGGAAGAGTTTTGGAAATATACCTACAGATTATTACGGTGGACTGTAGTAACTGACTATCCTTCCCAGCTGCCATAAATTGGTGGGGCGGGGGGCAGTTATGCATCACAAGTATAAGAACAAGTTGCTGCTACTGGAAACTAGTAAAACACATTTGTGAAATTCATTTTATAATAAAAAGTCTTCCCCACAAAGGCAAAACGCCTATTGTTAGCAATAGTAAAACTGGCTGCATAGTATTTTGCAGCATATAAAAGATTTTCATGTACATCATTTTGTGTTATTCTCTCATTAATCTTGGGAAGTACTTGGGATGATAGATCTTTTTTAAAAAACTTATTATATTGATGTATAGTTGATTTACAGTGTTATGGTAATTTCTGGTATAGAGCAAAGTGGTTTAATTATACATATAAGTACATTATTTTTCATATTCTTTTCCATTATGGTTTCTCATAGGATATTGACTATAGCTCCCTGTGTTATACAGTAGAACCTTATTGTTTATTTACCCTATATATAGTGGTTTGCATCTGCTAATCCCAAACTCCCAGTCCATCTCTCCTTTACCCTCTCCCCTGCTTGGCAACTACAAGTCTGTTCTCTATGTCTGTGAGTCTGTTTCTGTTTTGTAGGTAAATTCATTTTTGTCATATTTTAGATTCCACGTATAAGTACTATCATGATATTTATCTCTCTCACACTTACTTCACTTAGCATGATAATCCCTAGGTCCACCTATGTTATTGCAGATGACGTTCGTTTCTTTTTTGTGACTGAGCAGTATTCCATTGTATGTATCTACCACATTGTCTTTATCCGTTGTCTGTAGATGGACATTTAAGTTGTTTCCATGTCTTGCATATTGTAAATAGTGCTGCTATTAACACAGAGATGCATGTATTTTTACAAATTATAATTCTGTCCAGAATATGCCCCAAGTGCGATTGCTGGGTCATATAGTAACTCTATTTTTTGAAAAACCTCCCTGCTGTTTTCCATAGTGGCTGCACCAGTTTACATTCCTACCAACATTGTGGGAGGATTCCCTTTTTTCCACAGCCTCTCCAGGATTTGTGGTTTGTAGACTTTTTGATAATGGTTATTCTGACCGGTGTGAGATGGTACCTCATCGTAATTTTGATGTGCATTTCTCCAATAATCAGTGATGTTAAGCATCTTTTCATGTGCATGTTGGCCATCTGTATGTCTTATTTGGAAAAATGTCCATTTAGATCTTCTGCCCACTTTTTAATAGGGTTTTTTGTTGTTGTTGAGTTGTATGAGCTACTTGTTTATCTTGAAAATTAAGCACCTGTCGGTGTATCATTTGCATGTATTTTCTCCCAGTAGGACAATAGACCTTTCTAACAGATGAGAAAAGCAAGTCTTACAGAGATAGAGATTGTTTAAGATAACACGGCAAGCAAGGGGAAAGCCTGAATCTGAACCAAATGTCCTGATGAAAAATTCAGGTGCCTTCCACAAAGAGAAATCCAGATCACATGCAATGATTTTTTAAAGGCAAGAACTGAAAACCAATACAGTATTGTAAAGTAAAATAAAATAAAAATAAAATTAAAAAATAATATAAAATAAAAAATAAAGGCAAGAATTGTTGACAATAGAAGAAAATACCAGTATAAGAAATTCTGCTTTCAAGGTATAGCTGAGTGGGCTTTTGACTATGATGTTCTTTACTAGTAGCTGATTTTTTACTGTCTTCTGTTTGAGAGGACTCCATCTAGTGATAGATGGGGTGGATATTTGAGTCTTGGAAGTTATGCCATTATAACTAGGTAAAGCCAGATGAATCCATTCTGAAGGTCCGTTTAAATCCTGAGTCCCGTATAACTCGAATATTTTATACAGTTGAGCCTGACTTAATCTCTGAAAGACATATGCTTGGTATCCTAATAGCCACCATGTCTGATATATGCTACAGTGATCTACACTAGAGTGATTAGGTGACCATTTGGCCAATGTTTGGCCAGAGTTATAATAATAGTAATAGAAAATCCATATCAGGAATAAATTTGGGAAAGAGTGCGTGGCAGTTTTGTACATAGCCTGTGTGCCTTGGAGCAGGTCTTTATTCTGGGGTTTGCAGGTGGCCATTCTGGTGATGTGACTTTGACTTCTCATTAGCAGCCCCTCCACGGTAGAAGAGAAGCCAGCCCGTTAGGCAGTGAATCCATGGGCCTTCTCTCATATTTGTTGTTCTGACATTATATGATCTCACCCTGCTGTCTTGACAGCTGGACTCAGAATTTTCTTCCTTATTTAAAAAATACGTATTAAGTATAATTTGTATAAACCCCAGATCATAAGTATTTAATTAGCTAAGCTTTGACAGTTGGATATACCCGTGTAGCCAATATCTAAAACAAGAGAGAAAACATTTTTATCACTCCAGAAAGTTCCCTTTTGTCTTCTTAGTCAGTCCCCTCACATCACACCTCCTCTGGGAGGGCGACTGCTCTTCTGATTTCTCTCACCATGATTGTTTGTCTGTTCCTGAACTTCATGTAAGTGGAATCATACATTATCTGGCCTGTTTTACTCAATGTAATGTCTTAGAACTGCTTGTTGGTTTTGCGTATCACCAGTTTGGTTTTTTTTTTTTTGCTGGAGATATTCCATCATTTAAAAGTACCACAATTTGTTTATATATTCTTCTGTTGTTGGTTATTTGAGCTCTTTTTGTCTTTGGCCCAGTTTGAATAAAGCTAATGTAAACATCCTTTTGTAAGTTCTTTTGTGGGCAATTGCATTTATTTCTTTGGTCTATTCCTAGCAGTGAAATCGTAGGTATATGTTCAGATTTTTTGCAGTTAAAAAAAGTTATTTATTCATTTTAATTGGAGGGTAATTGCTTTTTAATATTGTGATGACTTTTGCCATACATCAACATGAGTTGGCTGTGGGTGTACGTGTGTCCCCCCATCCTGAACCCTCCTCCCGCCTCCCTTCCCACTTGTCCCTCTGGGTTGTCCCAGAGCACTGACTCTGGGTGTCCTGCTTCATGCATTGAATTTGCACTGATTATCATTTTACATATGGTGATGTACGTGTTTCAGTGCTGTTCTCTCAAATCATCCCACCCTCACCTTCTCCCACTGAGTCCAAAAGTCTGTTCTTTACATCTGTGTCTCCTTTGTCGCCCTGCATGTAGGATTGTCGTTACCATCTTTCTTTGTTGTTCAGTTGCTCAGTTATGTCCGACTCTTTGTGATGCCATGGACGGCAGCACGCCAGACTTTCCTGTCCTTCACCATGTCCTGGAGCTTGCTCAAACTCATGTCCATTGAGTCAGTGAGCCATCCAACCATCTTGTCCATTGTCATCCCCTTCTCCTCCTGCCTTCAGCCTTTCTCAGCATCAGGGTCTTTTCTAATGAGTTGGTAAAGTAGTCACATCAGGTAGCCACTGTATGGAGAAGGCAATGGCACCCCACTCCAGTACTCTTGCCTGGAAAATCCCATGGACGGAGGAGCCTGATGGGCTGCTTCCTATGGGGTTGCACAGAGTCAGACACGACTGAGCGACTTCGCTTTCACTTTTCACTTTCATGCACTGGAGAAGGAAATGGCAATCCACTCCAGTGTTCTTGCCTGGAAAATCCCAGGGATGGGGGAGCCTGGTGGGCTGCCGTCTCTGGGGTCGCCCAGAGTTGGACACGACTGAAGCGACTTAGCAGCAGCAGCAGCAGCAGCAGCAGCAACAGCAACAGCAACAGCAACAGCAGCAGCAGCCACAGAATTGGAGCTTCAGCTTCAGCATTGGTCTTTCCAATGGCTATTCAGGATTGATTTCCTGAATCAGGTAGCCAAAGTATTGGAGCATCAGCTTCAGCATTGGTCCTTCCAATGAATAGTCAGGATTGAGTTCCTTTAGGATGGACTGGTTTAATATCCTTGCAGTGGAAGGGACTCTTAAGAGTCTTCTCCAACACTACAGTTCAAAAACATCAATTTTTTGGTGCTCATCCTTCTTTTTTTTTTAATTTTTATTTTTACTTTATTTTACTTTACAGTACTGTATTGGTTTTGGCATACATTGGCATGAATCCGCCACAGGCGTACATGAACTACATGACTGTTGGAAAAACCATAGCTTTCACTATATGGACCTCTGTTGGCAAAGTAATGTCTCTGCTTTTTAATATGCTGTCTAGATTGGTCATAGCTTTTCTTCCAAAAACTAAGTGTCTTTTAATTTCGTGGCTGCAGTCAGCATTTGCAGTGATTTTGGAGCCCAAGAAAATAAAGTCTGTCACTGTTTCCATTGTTTCCACATCTATTTGCCAAGAAGTGATGGGACCGGATGCCATGATCTTAATTTTTTGAATGTTGAATTTTAAGTCAGCTTTTTAAAGCTGGGTCATATGGCGTTTCTATTTGCAGTTTTTTAAGGAATCTCCACATTGTTCTCCATAGCAGCTATACCAGTTTGCATTCCCACCAGCAATGTAAGAGGTTTCCTTTTTCTTCACACCCTCTCCAGCATTTACTGTTTGTAGACTTTTAAACTTTTTGACAATGGCCATTCTGACCAGTGCGAGATGATACCTCATTGTGGTTTTGATTTGCATTTCTCTAATGATGAGTGATGTTGAGCATCTTTTCACATATTTATTAGCCATCTGTATTTTTTTTTCTTTTTTTAGAATAGTTTTAGTTATAGAGAGGCGTTTCCCAGGTGACGCTAATGGTAAAGAATCCACCTGCCAATGCAGGAGAGGCAGGAGACGAGTGTTCGATCCTTGGGTTGGGAAGATCCCCTGGAGTAGGAAATGGCAGCTCATTCCAGTATTCTTGCCTGGAAAATTCCATGGGAAGAGGATCCTGGTAGGCTGCAGTCCGTGGGGCCTCAGAGAGTCAGACGCGACTGTGTAAGCACAGTTTCATAGAAATATTACATAGCTGGTACAGCGTGGTCCTGTATACCCCATACCCAGTTTCCTGTATTACTGGTATCTGTCATTGGGATGGCACATTTGGCACCATTAATGAACCAGCATTGATTATTGAAAGTGAAAAGTGCAAGTGCTAGTTGCTCAGTTGTGTCCAACTCTTTGCATCCCTGTGCACTGGGCCCTCAAGGCTCCTCTGTCCATGGAATTCTCCAGGCAAGAATATTAGAGTGGGTTGCCATTTCCTTCTCCAGGGGATCTTTCCAACCCAGGGATCGAACCCTGGTCTCCTGCATTGCAGGTAGATTCTTTACCATCTCAGCCACCAGGGAAATCCATTGATATATTACTATTAACTAATATCAATAACCTCAGATATGCAGATGACACCACCCTTATGGCAGAAAGTGAAGAGGAACTAAAAAGCCTCTTGATGAAAGTGAAGGAGGAGAGTGAAAAAGTTGGCTTAAAGCTCAACATTCATAAAATGAAGATCATGGCATCTGGTCCCATCACTTCATGGGAAATAGATGGGGAAACAGTGGAAACAGTGTCAGACTTTATTTTGGGGGGCTCCAAAATCACTGCAGATGGTGACTGCAGCCATGAAATTAAAAGACGCTTACTCCTTGGAAGAAAAGTTATGACCAACCTGGATAGTATATTCAAAAGCAGAGACATTACTTTGCCAACTAAAGTCCATCTAGTCAAAGCTATTGTTTTTCCACTGGTCATGTATGCATGTGAGAGTTGGACAGTGAAGAAGGCTGAGCACCAAAGAATCGATGCTTTTGAACTGTGGTGTTGGAGAAGACTCTTGAGAGTCCCTTGGACTGCAAGGAGATCCAACCAGTCCATTCTGAAGGAGATCAGCCCTGGTTTTTCTTTGGAAGGGAATGATGCTAAAGCTGAAACTCCAGTACTTTGGCCACCTCATGCGAAGAGTTGACTCATTGGAAAAGACTTTGATGCTGGGAGGGACTGGGGGCAGGAGGAGAAGGGGACAGCCGAGGATGAGATGGCTGGATGGCATCATTGACTCGATGGACGTGAGTCTGAGTGAACTCTGGGAGTTGGTGATGGACAGGGAGGCCTGGCGTGCTGCGATTCATGGGGTTGCAAAAAGTCGGACATGACTGAGCTACTGAACTGAGCTGATACTCTTCAGAGTTCCTCAGTTTTTCCCCACTGTCCTTTTTCTGTCTATGATTCCATCCTAGGACACCACGTTACGTTTAAGGGTCATAGCTCCTTGGGATCCTCCTGGCTGTAACAATTTCTCAAACTTTCAAGTTTTGATGACCTTGACTGTTTTGCAAAATACTGGTCAGGTATTTTTTAGAATGTATTTCAGTTGGGATTATCCGACATTTTCTCATGCTTAGACTGAGGTTTTTATGAATTTGGGTGAGGAAGATCACAGAGTAAAGTGCCATCTCTATCAGAGGATGTCAAGAATGTTGGGTATCAATCTCAGTTATCAGTAATATTAACCTTGGTCACCTCATTAATTTACTGTTGGTTGGGTTTCCCCACTGGAAAGTTACTCCCCCTCCTCTTTCCATACAGTTATCTAAAGTGTCAGTACTATTTTATACATGGACAAACAGTGTTTGAGAGTCCACATGCTCCTTATCCTCCCCAACACTTGCTCAGTCAGGTCTTTAATTTTAACCATTCTAGTTAGTGTGGGGTAATCCCTCTGTGGTTTTAATTTGCATTCAGTGATGACTGTTGATGTTGAGCACTTTTTCATCTGCTTCCTGGCTATTCATATATCTTGTTTTGTGACATCTCTGTTCAAGTCTTTTGCCTGATTTTTTAAATTGAGTTATTTGTCTTTTTATTATAGAATTGGGGAGTTATTTGTATATTCTAGACATAGCTTCTTTATTCAATATAGGCATGAAATGTTTTCTCCCAGTCTGTGGCTTGCCTATTGATTTCTTACTGATGTCTTTTGATGAGCTAGATTTAAGATTCTAATGAAGAGATTTGAGGTCCAGTGTTGGGTAATAGACTCTCACCCATTCTATATCTGATGCTGCTAATTTTCAGTTATGAAGATTAGTGGTGGGCTGGTGGGTATAAGGATTATAACAATGTTTTCTTTTCAAGTCATCTGATATTCATTAAAAGAAAATTTCCAAAGGCAAGTTCAAGATTCCCCAACACAATAATTGTGTTGTTCAGTGTAGAGATTCCAGATGTGTTAGGTCTCTTTGAGTAGCAACTGACAGGACATGGAAGAAACCCATGTAAGAAGACCATGTCCTGTCTTTTGCGAATTATGAATTCTCATTTCCCAAAAAGCTTAGGCATAATCAGGGATGACAGTAAGAAGGGGGGCTCTTGCATGGGAGCACAGTGCAAGTCGAGTTTACTGACAGGGAGGAATCTAGCCTGGGAGGCAACACAGAGGCCACTTCCAGCATTTTCCCCAAGATTTGGTGACAGGGCACATAATCCTTTTACCAGTTAACAAAAAAGAGAAGCAGAAGCCAGACTTGGTGAAAAACAAGTTTCCTTGTTCATTGGTCAAGAAGGAGTCTTCAGTCAGGTTCAGGAAGGGTCTGGATTCTTAGACTCAGTTGCTGTTTACAGTTCTTAAACTCCTCTTGGGGAGTAAAGAAGAATTCCTCTTAAGAAAAGGGACATCATGTAATATTAAATATTGATTTATACATTGGGTCTGGGAGATACTTCAAGCTTCTTGAAATACCAGTAATAAGGAAAGAGGGTTCTCTAGACTTCACATGTTAATTCATTTACCAGCCAGTTCTGACATATTGACTCCCTGAAATGATGCTTGGTTCTAAAACTGATAATCATTAGTTTCAATCTTTCATATTTGCAAAAGACTGAAATCTTCAGTCTTTTGCAAATATGTTTGAAAAATCAGGTTGAAAAATCCTTTGTAGTTTCTAATCTGTGCTAAGTAAATACTGGCTTCTTGATTGATTTCTGTCAGTCCTTAATCATTTAGTATAGTATTTGTAATATTTAACTTTGGAGATGAGTACTTGGAAGATCATTGCACGCCTTTTCTTTAGTACCAATGGTGTTTGGAACTGAAAAAAAGACTTACCTATATTTTATTTTTATACATATACTATGATTTCTGGCTGGTAATGGCTCTGAACTCCTTGATTTTCCTGGGTTCCACTTATGTTCTAGAATTCTCCATTTATCCAGTTACCGTGATTCTGTAAAATTTAGAAGAAAAAACAGTGGCTCAAGGAGAAAATAGCCATGGCTTAATGTCATGTACAGCTAAAAGTCAGGACTCTGTTATTTGCAAAGAGGAGGAAAAATAGGGACTTGAAATTGAGAAGACTGAGGGTCAGTGGCATTCCTCAGCACAATTTAAAGCATTCTAAAAAGTGGGTGGAAGAAGTTTGCCCATTAAAAACATGATTCTGACTTTTCTTATTTTTCTCTAGGAAGAGAATGAGTCTTTTTACTTAGGAAAAAATCTGTCTCTGAATTTAGCCGTCATCTTTTCTCTAACTGCCTCTTTTCTTGCTGTTTCAGGTGAATCTCTTTGTACTGCTGTCTGTGGTGTGTGTCCTCCTGAATTTAGCCGGATTTATTCTTGGCTGCCAGGGTGCTCAGTTTGTGTCCAGTGTGCCCAGGTGTGATCTGGTAAGCTGTCCTGAAACATCACTTTGTGCCTGTGCCAACCATGGCCTGCCCAGCGTTCTTGGTTGCCAGGGTGTGTCTGGACACAGGACCGTGCAGTGTCCTAAAATGAGACCTGAAGTTGGTAAAAGGAAGTGGGAAAACAAAATGAAGAACTAACTGCTAATTATTTTACTCAGATTGTCGGTTAGTTTTTCTAAAGCAGGGACCAGCCAGTAGAACTCCCAAACCACAGCAATATAATGCATCATTAGTCAGTGAAGAAATGGACCAGTTGTCCACAACCAGGATCTATCTGCTCTTGTCTTAAGAGGAAAGATGGATATTGTCAGAATTCAGGTTAGCAGTCCTTTATCTGAAACTCCTGGAGGCCTTTCAGCATTCAGAGTTTCTCCAGTTTTTAGAAGATAAATGTGCCACATAGACTGTTTATTTGTTAACAACTCAGTGGAGTTGGGAGACAGCGGACGGTGATCGAAATTTTTGGTGTCCAGAGCTTTGGGGGTTTCAGAATCATAGATAAGAGGTTGTGAACCTGTGCTATCCCAATTTTTATTTCTAATTTTTAATTGTGGTAAAATATACAGAGCATAAAATATACCATCTTAACCATGCATTAGTGTTAAATACATTCACCTCACTGTGCAGCCAGTCTTCAGAACTCTTTCCATCTTGCAAAGCTGGCATTATACATTTTATTTAAAACATATTTATTTATTTATGGCTGCACTGGGTCTCGTGGCTGCGTACTGGCTTTCTCCAGTTGCAGAGGGTGGGGGCTGCTCTCTAGCTGCAGTGCGTGGGCCTCTAGCTGCTGTGCGTGGGCTTCTAGCTGCTGTGCGTGGGCTCTAGCTGCAGTGCGTGGGCCTCTAGCTGCAGTGCGTGGGCCTCTAGCTGCAGTGCGTGGGCCTCTAGCTGCAGTGCGTGGCCTCTAGCTGCAATGAGTGGGCCTCTAGCTGCAGTGCGTGGGCCTCTAGCTGCAGTGCGTGGGCCTCTAGCTGCAGTGCGTGGCCTCTAGCTGCAGTGAGTGGGCCTCTAGCTGCAGTGCGTGGGCCTCTAGCTGCAGTGCGTGGGCCTCTAGCTGCAGTGCGTGGGCTTCTAGCTGCAGTGCGTGGGCTTCTCATTGCGATGGCTTCTCTTGTGGTGCATGGGCGCAGTTGCCCCACTGCATGTAGAGTCTTCCCAGACTAGGGATCAAACCTGTGTCCCTTGCATGGCGGGTGGGTTCTTGACCACCAGGGAAATCCAACACTACACATTTTAAACTGCTGCTCTCCGTTCCCTCTTCCCTCTGGCCTCTGCCAACCACTCTTCTACTTTATGATGCTACGGATTTGACTGCTCTGGTTGTCTGATATAAGTGGGATCATCCAGTATTTGTCTTTTAGTAAGTGTTTATTTCTCTTAGTATAACACCCTCAATATATCCGCATGTTGTAGTATGTGTCAAAATTTCCTTTCTTTTTAAGGCTGAATGATAAATATTTCACTGTATGTAGAAGTCAGGTTGCGGGGAAGGCAATGGCACCCCACCCCAGTACTCTTGCCTGGAAAATCCAATGGACGGAGGAGCCTGGTGGACTGCCGTCCATGGGGTCGCTAACAGTCGGACAGACTGAGTGACTTCACTTTCACTTTTCTCTTTCATGCATTGGAGAAGGAAATGGCAACCCACTCCAGTATTCTTGCCTGGAGAATCCCAGGGATGGGGGAGCCTGGTGGGCTGCCGTCTATGGGGTCACACAGAGTCGGACACGACTNGTCGGACAGACTGAGTGACTTCACTTTCACTTTTCTCTTTCATGCATTGGAGAAGGAAATGGCAACCCACTCCAGTATTCTTGCCTGGAGAATCCCAGGGATGGGGGAGCCTGGTGGGCTGCCGTCTATGGGGTCACACAGAGTCGGACACGACTGAAGTGACTTAGCAGCAGCAGCAGCAGAAGTCAGGTTGTGTTTACCCTTCATCCATAGGAGGACTAGGATTCTTTCTACCTTTTGGCTGTTGTAAACAATGCTGTCATGGAAATGGGTCGATTCTCTGGAGTATGTGCCCAGAAGTAAAATTTCTGGCCATTTCTGAACTTTTTAAGAAGACTTTTCCATCACAAACATCTCCCTGTGGCAAAAAGCAAAAGAAGTGGACTCCTGGGAATTCCCTGACCATCCAGTGGCTAAGACTCCACGCTCCCAATGTGGGGAGCACGGGTCAGGAAACTAAGATTCAGCAGGTCTCACGACACGTCCCCCCGCTAAATGCACTCTTTACGAGTTATAGTAAACCTCGTCTATTTGGAACTCAGTTCCATGGCATTCTCACCCAGTCAAAACCAGCAGGATGCAAGTGAAGGCCACATGTCTCTCATAACACTGTGATGGAATCCGTGCAGGAGGCTCATGATCTCCCCAGATGGGAAGATTCCTTGGGGACTCAGTAAAAACTTGTTGCTCTTAACAACCCTTCACAGTTTTAAAAAAGTTTTTGTCATTTTGTTGCTTAATAACCTTAAGTTTTGGAAGCACAGGCTCACAGTGTTTCCTGATGTTTAAGGCCCTCTATGACTTGCCTTGTCCCTCTCTCCCACTGTAATCAAGCCAAGCCCACAAGCCACCTATGTTCCTGCCCTACTTTGCTGTTCCTGACAATGCCTCTCCCTTCACCATCCCCTGTCCCTTACTTCTCTGTTGATCCAAATAGGATCGGCCTTATAATGCCTCATTCAATGATTATCTTTTAAAGGAAGTAGTCCCTGATCCCCAGAGAAGATAATCTTCCAGAATTCCTGTCTGTCCATCTCTGAAACATTTCTCCTTTTCTTTTTTGGGCTAAAGGTGTTCATATACTTGTCTTCTCTCTTTTCCTGTTCTGGAATCTCCCCAAGGACAGTGTCTGGCTCTCCATCTTCTGGGGAGTTTTCAACAGCACCTCCTCACACACTTCTTTATATACACAGAGTTCTCAGAAAAAAATTTTAAACAAGGCTTGATCTCCCTGTCACTAATCACACAGAAAATTGGAAGGGACAAAGAGAACAGACACAGCAGAGAGGTGAAAAGTCATAATACATTGAAAGATAATTCAACAAAAGAGTAGCATCTATTCTATGCAAGACACCATACTAGAGACTGCAGAGAGCAGAAAGAAAAGCCAGGCATCACTTCTGACCTAGAAGTTGATCACATAGCACGGGGAGTGGGGTCACTGCGGCAAGTGCTTGATCAGTGTGTGCGGAGGGAATGAATAAACGCCCACATGCAAAGCCAGGGAGACTGCATGCAGCCATGAGAGTGAGACATGGTGTTCTGGGGATGCAAAAGAGAAGCTCTTGGACCCTTGAGAAGGTGGGAAAAGGATACCTGGGACATCAGTATTTGAGATGGGCCCTGAATGATAGTAAGCAAAGGGAGTGAGTTGAAGCTAGGAGAGGAGATTCCGAGTGCAGTGGTCAGAAGTTAGCCCAAGTGGTAGATCACAGGGGGCTCTGGAACAAACAGAAGCCAAATTGCAAGGTGTAGAGGTCCATACCGGGGAAGGCAGTGGCACCCCAACCCAGTACTCTTGCCTGGAAAATCCAATGGACGGAGTAGCCTGGTGGGCTGCAGTCCATAGGGTCGCTAACAGTCGGACAGACTGAGCGACTTCACTTTCACTTTTCTGTTTCATGCATTGGAGAAGGAAATGGCAACCCACTCCAGTATTCTTGCCTGGAGAATCCCAGGGATGGGAGAGCCTGGTGGGCTGCCATCTGTGGGGTCACACAGAGTCGGACACGACTGAAGTGACTTAGCAGCAGCAGCAGCAGCAGCAGAGGTCCATACAGTTGATTTTTCTGAGAAATTCTGTGGTTCTCTGCCTTGACTGCTATTAGAATCACCTGGGGAACTTTTTAAAAAGGATATCCAAGCTTGGGCCATATAGCCAGATATTCTCACTTCTCCTGAAGTGGGGGCCTGGTATTTTTTTTTAAAGCTTTTAAGTATATTTTTAATTAAAAAAATTTCCCACTATCACAAAACCAACTCTGAGACTGTTTCTGATTATATGATTGTAAAAATTGGGCAATCCATAAATGTGTGGGATGGAACTTAAAAATCATTTGAAACCTCAGTATTCTGGGATATCATAGTTAATCATCTGATGCTTTTATTTGTGTGTCTTTATGAATAAAAACATTCATCAACAGGACTGTATTGTAGTTAGTTTTCATTAGGGAGCCTGTTTGACAAGTAGGGTCTTTCTGAGGAAGGGATGTTTCCCTTCCATCTTTGCCTCACCACCCACATGTCATTCCAAATCCACAGTAATAAGCTGGAGAGTTTCCTTTCATGTTTTCACCCTTATGTAACCTTGCATAGATGTGTCTGGGGTGGGGCTTTGTTGTTGTTCAGTAGCTCAGTCATGTCCAACTCTCTGTGACCCCATGGACTGTAGCATGCCAGGCTTCCCTGTCCATCACCAACTCCCAGAGCTTGCTCAAACTCAAGTGTGGGATGGAACTTAAAAATCATTTGAAACCTCAGTATTCTGGGATATCATAGTTAATCATCTGATGCTTTTATTTGTGTGTCTTTATGAATAAAAACATTCATCAACAGGACTGTATTGTAGTTAGTTTTCATTAGGGAGCCTGTTTGACAAGTAGGGTCTTTCTGAGGAAGGGATGTTTCCCTTCCATCTTTGCCTCACCACCCACATGTCATTCCAAATCCACAGTAATAAGCTGGAGAGTTTCCTTTCATGTTTTCACCCTTATGTAACCTTGCATAGATGTGTCTGGGGTGGGGCTTTGTTGTTGTTCAGTAGCTCAGTCATGTCCAACTCTCTGTGACCCCATGGACTGTAGCATGCCAGGCTTCCCTGTCCATCACCAACTCCCAGAGCTTGCTCAAACTCATGTCCATCGAGTCGGTGATGCCATCCAACCATCTCATCCTCTGTCATCCCCTTCTCCTCCTGCCTTCAATCGTTCCCAGCATCAGGGTTTTCTCCACTGAGTCAGCTCTTTGCTTCAAGTGGCTGAAGTATTGGAGCTTCACCTTCAGCATCAGTCCTTCCAATGAATATTCAAGATTGATTTCCTTTAGGATAGACTGGTTTGATCTTGCAGTTCAAGGGACTCTCAAGAGTCTTCTCCAACACCACAGTGCAAAAGCATCAGTTCTTCAGCGCTCATCCTTCTTAATGGTCCAACTCTCACATCCATACATAACTACTGGAAAAATCATAGCTTTGACTATTTGGACCTTTGTTGGCAAAGTAATGTCTCTGCTTTTTAATATGCTGTCTAGGTTTGCCATGACTTATTTTTCAAACATGGAATCTGTTGTATCCCCTTACCTCTATATTGTTTTTCTGACTTAAAGTTACATGAGGTACACTAACATTTTTTTTACCCTTTGAGCAGCTCAGTTCTCTGTTTTCTTGTTGTCTGTTGTGGTTTGGGTTTTGGCTGATAAAAGCAATGCTGCTATGAATACCACTCTGCATATCCCCACGGGAGCTGTTGACCTAAGTGGGCTAGTCTCCCAGGACAGGGATTATTCTTCTGTTTGTCTCATCTTTTTATAGCTCATTCAGCCATTTGATGATTTTATTCTTTTTTTTTTAAATTAAGATAAAATTTGCCAACAGTTAAATGACCAGGTCTCAAGTGCACAGTTCATCAAGTTTTGACCAGTGTGTATATTCATCATAACAAATACACTCCTGTTCAGACAAGATAGGGAGCAATTTCATTACTTTAGAGAGTTCTTTGCTGCCTCCTTTCAGCCAATTTCAACTTTCTCATAGGCAACCACTATTCCAGTTTCGTTCACCATAGATTAGTTTTGCCTATTCTTGAACTTCACACAAGTGGAGTCATGTGGTATGTACCTTTTTGTGTCTGACCTGTCTATCTCAGCATGATGTTTTTGAGATTCATCCATGTTTTGGGGGTCATATCAGTTGTTTGCTCTTTTTAAAAAAAAATATTTATTTTAATTGGAGGCTAATTGCTGTACAATATTGTAGTGGTTTTTGCCATACATTCACATGAATCAGCCATGGGTGGACATGTGTTCCCCCTCCTGAACCCCCCTCCCACGTCCCTCCCCATCCCATCCCTCAGGGTCGTCCCAGGGCACCAGCCCCTGCACCATGCATTGAACCTGACTTGAAATCTGTTTCACATATGATAATATACATGTTTCAGTGCTATTCTCTCAAATCATCCCACCCTCACCTTCTCCCATGGAGTCCAAAAGACTGTTATTTACATCTGTGTCTCTTTTGCTGTCTCGCATATAGGGTCATCATTACTATCTTTCTAAATTCCATGTATATGCATTAGTATACTATATTGGTGTTTTTTTTCTGACTTACTTCACTCTATATAATAGGCTCCAGTTTCATCCACCTCATTTGAATTGATTCAAATGCATTCTTTTTAATGGCTGAGTAATATTCCATTGTGTATATCTACCACAGCTTTCTTATCCATTCATCTGCCAATGGACATCTAGGTTGCTTCCATGTCCTGGCTATTATAAACAGTGCTGCAATGAACACTGAACATGTCTCTTTCAATTCTGGTTTCCTCGGTGTGTATGCCCAGAAGTGGGATTGCTGGGTCATATGGCAGTTCTATTTCCAATTTTTTAAGGACTCTCCACACTGTTCTCCATAGTGGCTGTACTACTTTGCATTCCCACCAACAGTGTAAGAGGGTTCCCTTTTCTCCACACGCTCTCCAGCATTTATTGCTTGTAGACTTTTGGATCGGGGAAGGCAATGGTACCCCACCCCAGTACTCTTGCCTGGAAAATCCAATGGATGGAGTAGCCTGGTGGGCTGCAGTCCATGGGGTTGCTAACAGTTGGACAGACTGAGCGACTTCACTTTCACTTTTCTCTTTCATGCATTGGAGAAGGAAATGGCAACCCACTCCATATTCTTGCCCGGAGAATCCCAGGGATGGGGGAGCCTGGTGGGCTGCCGTCTATGGGATCACACAGAGTCGGACATGACTGAAGTGACTTAGCAGCAGCAGCAGCAGACTTTTGGATAGCAGCCATTCTGACTGACATGAAATGGTACCTGACTGTGGTTTTGATTTGCATTTCTCTGATAATGAGTGATGTTGAGCATCTTTTCATGTGTTTGTTAGCCATCTGTATGTCTTCTTTGGAGAAATGTCTATTTAGTTCTTTGGCCCACTTTTAGATTGAGTCATTTATTTGCTGGAATTAAGCTGCAGGAGCTGCTTGTACATTTTTGAGGTTAATTCTTTGTCAGTTGCTTCGTTTGCTATTAATTTTTCCCATTCTGAATGCTGTCTTTTCACCTTGCTTATAGTTTCCTTCGTTATACAAAAGCTTTTAAGTGTAATTAGGTCCCATTTGTTTATTTTTGCTTTTATTTCCATTACTTTGGGATGTTCTGTATTTTTTTTTAACCAGGGCAATATTTCATGCTATAAAAATATCATAACTTGTTTTATCAGTTCTCCTGATAATTGGGTTGTTTCCAGTTTGGGGGTATTATGAACAAAGCTGTTGTGAACATTTTCGTGTAGTTTTTCTTGGTTGACCTGTTTTCATTTCTCTTGAGTAAACACACAGGTGTAGAATTGTTGGGCTGTGTGGTGAATGTATGTTTAACTTTGTAAGAACTGCTAAATGGTTTTCCAAAGTAGATGGGGAATAAGTATATTAATTAAAGGGCTTTAACTTACTTTTCCACCAGTAACCCTACACCTACAACATGTTACTCTAATTTTTACCAGTCTGATGGGACTGAGTCCAGATGTCATTGTTACTTTAAGTTGCAGTTTCCTGATAGAGGTGGTACAACGTTTTGGGGAAAACTTTACAGAAAATTCTAATATGTGGCTAGGGTAGAAAACTGTAGTACTGATGGATGATGGGAGGAAGAAGATCTTCTATTTTACATTGAAAGTTGCTCAATCGTGTCCGACTCTTTGCGACCCCGTGGACTAAGTCCATGGATCATTGTTACTTTAAGTTGCAGTTTCCTGATAGAGGTGGTACAACGTTTTGGGGAAAACTTTACAGAAAATTCTAATATGTGGCTAGGGTAGAAAACTGTAGTACTGATGGATGATGGGAGGAAGAAGATCTTCTATTTTACATTGAAAGTTGCTCAATCGTGTCCGACTCTTTGCGACCCCGTGGACTAAGTCCATGGAATTCTCCAGGCCAGAATACTGGAGTGGGTAGCCTATCCCTTCTCCAGGGGATCTTCCCAACCCAGGGATTGAACCCAGGTCTCCTGCTTTGTGGGTGGATTCTTTACCAGCTGAGCCATAAGGGAAGCCCAAGAATACTGGGGTGCATAGCCTATCCCTTCTCCAGGGGATCGTCCCAACCTAGGAATCAAACTGGGGTCTCCTGCATGGCAGGGGGATTCTTTACCAACTGAGCTATCAAGGAAGCCAAAAATCTGACACTTGTAGTTTGTTTCCTCCTGCCCTTTAAGAGAGAGATAAAAGATGTCTGACACTTGCAGCCTATTTCCTCCATTTGGAGACCCCTGGCCTTCCTACCTGTTACCATCTCATTCCCCCCTTTTCTTTTAGGAGAATTCTGTTGCCTAGGGAAAGGTACATCGTCCCTAAATTGTTGAGGCAACATATTCTCATATTGAGGGTCTCTGATCCAGGGGCCCCAAGTAGTAGTTGGAGGAAGCTGCTGCAGTGGCAGGAGTTTGACAACCATTTGTAACTTAAAAGCCTTCATGGGGCTAGAAACAAATCCAGTCACACAGTTACAGATGCAGGCAGCAAACAGCAGAAACAGAACAATCACCAAAGTTAAAAGTCACATTATGTCCACAGTTAAGGTACAAAGCTTTGCACCAGTCCATTTTAGGACTGTTAGATGTCATCAGATCAAGAAGAGTCATCACATATGATTGTTGCTGTCGAAGGTATTCGCAGACTTATAGAAAGTCTGAAAGATGGATGGTTTTCACTTAAGAATGGGGAGATTCTTAAGAGATGGAAGAGAAGTTTGAATAGATTTGCAGAAATATTGGGCAGAGATGGGATTAAGAAGGCAGGAGAAGGATTAGAAACAGGAAGAACAAGGAACACAAAACTCATGGTTGCCTAGAACCATTTTGTACAGAGCCTAAGGGCTTTCCTGTATTCACTGGGCAAGGGGATAGATATTCATTGTTGTTTGCATAATGATTAACTTTCAGATACTATCTCTTATTTAAAGGAATTAATTCTCACTTATCTGGAAAAATTTTGCCATCCAAACTAGCTCACCCCAAAAGTTTCAGATAGCTGAGGTTTCTTTATATTTGGATGCCCAGGGTTGTGTGAATTATATAAGTATGTGTACAGCCCACACAGGACTGGTTTCCCTCTTATTATAAAGCCTCGGGTCAAGAATGGACTCGTGTAGGAAGGGAGTACTTTGTAAGATGACACCTAATGTTACCTGAGGGAGGTAAAACTAGGTAAGAGTTTGAGGCTTTCACAGCTATAAATAATGGAAGTTGCATTTGACTCACTGAAAAACCTGAGTTTGGTTCCTGCTTGGGGAGGGAGGGTCTTGTGTACATGAACAGAATGGAGATGTGACAAGAATGAATCATCTCTATTAGCTGCTGCTTTGTTATACTGAATAATGCTGTTAGTATTAAAACAGGAAGTTCTCACCCAGAGACTTTCAAGGAGGAAGCCCATTGGGAGGAATATTTACCTTCTGAATTTAGCCCGATATTACTAACTGCGGAAGAGGGCCAAGGGAAAGTCAGCCATCCCTGAGGGGAAAGAATAGTTCCCACCTGCCGAGGGAAATCCTGTATGAATGGCCACAATAATTTTCCTTTAGAAGGGAGAATCTCTTATAGATATTAACAGCAGGATGTACCTTCAAAAATGTGAGACAATGAAAGAAAAATTCAGATACAAACAGCTTTGTGCCTTTGTGTGTGGAGTTGTGGATCTAGGTGTGGGGACATTGCTGAGGTAACAATCTCTGTGGATAAACCAGGAAAAGACAGAAATCAAGTGTCTATGAACTGATACATTATGGAGTCCATGCAGGTAACTCTAGTTGTAATTTTTTTATCAGAGGCAAAAGTTATATCAAAATCAGCATCAGTGTTTAATACAGTAAGGCGTCCATTTAAATATGATTTAAGGACAAGGAATAAAAAGTGTTCTAGGAGCCATGGAGTTCTAGAAGAGGCAAAGCTAATCTCTCTCTCTTTGCTGCACCTTGCGGCATGTGGGGATTTGATTCCCTGACCAGGGATTGAACCCACATCCCCTGTCGTGAAAGTGTGCAGTCTTAACCACTGGACCACCAGGGAAGTTCCTGAGACAAAACTAATCTATATATAAAAATATCCAAGCAGTGGTTGCCTTTAGGAGGGTGTGGGCATGGATCAATGGGGAAGGGGCATGAAGGATTTTCTCTGGTAATAGAATCTTCTGTATGTTATTAAGTGTTTGAGCTACAGAGGTATACACATGACTCAAAGTTCCCTGAATGGTATGCTTATGATTTGTGTATGAAAATTTTGTGTGATGGCTGGATGGCATCACGGACTCGATGGACGTGACTCTGAGTGAACTCCGAGAGATAGTGATGAACAGGGAAGCCTGGCGTGCTGCGATTCATGGGATCGCAAAGAGTCGGACATAACTGAGCAACTGA